>LOEQ01004725.1:39647-49747 GCA_001685075.1 Bramus lutescens | reverse complement strand
CAATTTGTGTGTTGTTATTTCGGGGCTAAGCTAGCCGTGCAGGAGCTGGGCTGGGCGAAAAGCAGGGCCCGCTCCCCTGATACTACACTCACCCACAAACCACAACAGACCAATTGTTGTAAGAATAATAGTTCCCCTTGAAGTCAGTTGTCAAAAGCTACTAGGTCTTATAAACTCAAAGATAAGAGGTGCCATGTCTTTAGCAATCATAGATAGGGTATTTACATAAAACCAGATCTGAAGGTTATAAATAGGGGTTTTTTTATTCCCTTTTGCCAGAGAGCCAATCTTTTATCAGTAACTACCAGCATGTCCTTGCCTACCTTGAGGACAGTAATACATTTGAAAATTAGCCATGTACAGCCTACAAATCAGTAAAAATGTGGTGGGTGATATTATTAAGAGTTAATCTGTACAATGAGCCTTTGGAGAAAATCTGATCACTCAACAGTTTTGGCCCATTTGGGTAAAATCTAACACAAAGGTCTTAGAAAACTAAGTAATAAAAAAACAGAAAATTTAGTATATATATTTGTTGGCTCAATGAAAACTAAGGTGCTGAGAAAAATGGCCAATTTATATTCTTCAAATTACTCACTTGAGCTAATGAAATAAGAGCACTAGTCTTCTCAATCAATACAAAGACGGGCAAATGATATGGAATATGCAAATGCACATGGCAAATATTACTGAGGGCAAAATAGTGAACAAGAAAATTATCCCAGAGTAGTAGTTCAAAGGGGCTGTGGGGACCTTGTGAGATTGCTTAACAGGTTAACGCATTTGCTCTCAAAGCTGATAACTCAAATTCAGCCCCTGGTACTCACAAGGTGGAGAGAATTCACTCCTACAAGTTGTAGGTATGTGCACACTCATAAATAAAATAAATATAATAATGATTTTTTTTTACAATGAAATGACTTTGTTGAAGCCCTGGGCAATACCCAAAGGTTTTTAGCAATCAAAACAATTAGGAAAAAATATCATGATAATGGTGAGAAAGAACTTGCTGTCTTGGTGCAGACCCCAAGTACACCTAGTTCTTACATGCCACGCCCTCAGCCTTTCCTTAGAGCCCATCTCCATTCTGCTGTGAGGAAACCAACCCATAGAACTCATCTTTACCAGGCAACCAAAGAACTCACACTAGACTGGGACTCAGAGACCTCAGAGCCATCACACTTCTTGGGATTCATGGACCTCCACAACTGTCACATTGGACAGGATCCAGAGTAGGCAATAGCAATCAAAGAATGGAAAGAAAATTCACCCACAAAGACAAGACCAGATATGTAAGAAATGCTTCAAAACCATAATGCCAGCTGACCAGATCCTAGTGCAACAACACTAACACAAATAATCACAGCAAATGCTTCAACCAGAACCTAGCAGCCCCACTGTAATGGGGCCTGAAAAGGCTGCATAGCTAAAATTCAAGACAAGGACTTCAAAACAGCAATTATGAATATGTTCAAGAACCCTAAAGGCAATATGAGTATATCCTTTAATGAAGTCTGTGAAAACACAAACAGATGAATGAACTCATGAAAACAATTCAAAACATAAAAGAATTTAACAAAGAAATAGAATCACAAAAACAAACAAACAAAAAACCCAAAACTGAAATAAAACTGGAAGAGAAAAACTTAGGATGTCAAATTTAAAAAACTCAAAAGTAAGCATCATGAATAGATTAATTAAAACACAGGGAAGAATCTCAAGTGTCCAACACGAATAGCTCAGCCAAGGAAAATGTTAAATTTTAAGAAATTCCAGGCACAAAACATCCAGGAAATCTGAGGTACCATAAAAAGGCCAAACCTATGAATAATGGGCTTCAAGGAAGAAAAAAAAAGGCACTGAAAATATTTTCAACAAAATCACAGAAGAAAAATTCCCCAATTTAAAGAAAGAGATGTTTATCAAGGTGCAAGAGGCATATAGAATATCAATTAGACAGAATCAGAAAATAGACTTTTCACAACACATAGCAATTAAAACACCAAATGTACAGAACAACAAAGATAGTTGTTTTTTTTTTTTNAAAAAAAAAGCTTCAAGAGAAAAAGAAAAAATCACATACAAAGGCAGGTCCATTAGATTAATACCTGACTTTTCAAAGGAGATCTAAAAGCCAGAAGGACCTGGATTCAAAGAACTCTGAGAACATAGATGCCAACCCAGAAAACTATATCTAGCAAAAATATCAGGCACAGTTAATGAAGAATGAAAAACTCTCCATGATAAGAATAGGAAATATCTGTCCATCAAAGAAGGAAAACTTTAATCCAATGATACATTCCATATAGCCAAGAAGACAAAAGGAACAAATAAAACTGAACTGGTTCATCAGAAAGCGGGAATTAAGGAGACCCACACCATTAACAACAAAATAACATCATTAACAACAAAATCAGAGGAGTTAATAAATTCTGCTCGTTAATAACATCATATCAATGGGTTCAAATCCCAATAAAAAGACAACACTGGCAGGCTGGATTTTAAAAAGAATCTATCCCGCTGCATCCAAGAAATGCACCTACACATCAAAGATAGACATTACCTGAGGTGAAAAGGATGGAAAAATTATTCTAAACAAATGGAGCTGAAAAGCAAGTAGTCATAGCTGTTTTAATATCTGACAAAACATAATCAAAACCAACACTAATCAGAAGAAATAGAGACAGGCAATACATATCAGTGAGAGGAAAAAAATCTATCAAGACAATATTGCAGTTCTAAACATTTATGCACCAAACAGGAGGACATGCAAGCTCAAAATAGAAACACTACCATAGCTAAAATTATATATTGACCCTAACACTTTAATTGGAAGTTACTTGGATGCCCAAACATAACCAATAGATAAATCATCCAGACAAATATTAAACAGAATTGTTAGAGTTATGTAATGTAATAAACCAAAGAGATCTAACTTCCTACCTGAACACTAAAAATAGTTTCCTTTCAACAGTGCATGGAAATTTCCCCCAAATTGACCACATATTAGAACACAAAGAAAGTTTTAACAAATTCAACAAAATTAAAAACTTTTAATTTGAATGGAAACAAAACACAATATATCCAAACATATGGCAAATAAACGTAGTTCTAAAAAGGAACTTCATAGCACTAAGTGCCTACATCAAAAGACTGAAAATGTTATACTAAGAACTTAATGACACATTTGAAAGCTCTAGTAAAAATAAGAACAAATAATACTCCATTAAAGCAGGTAGTAAAAATAAACTAAGAGCTGAAATCAATGAAATACAAACAAAAACAAAGAATCAGTGAAAGGAAGAGTTGATTCTTTGATAAAAATAAACCATATTTTACAAACCATTAGCCCAATCAACCAAAATATGGAGAAGATGTAAATTAATAATGTTAGAGATGCAAAGGGAACATTACAACAAACACTGATGAAATTCAGAAAATAATAAGATCATATTGGAAACCTGTATTCCACCAAACTGGAAAACCTGTAAGAAATGGATTAATTTCTTGATATATACAACCTACCAGAGTTAAAACAAGATGAAATAATCAATTTAAACAGATCCATAGCCCCTAAAGAAATAGAAGCAGTAAATAAAAATTTCAAGGTGGGGGGGGGAAGCCAGATGGATTCAGCACAGAATTCTACCAGACTTTAAAAGAGCTAATGCCAATGCTTCTCAAATTATTCCATAAAGTAGAAAATTGAGGACCATTGTCCTAGGTCTTTTTACAAAGCACTATTAACCTGATTCTGAAACCACACAAATTCAACAAAAAAGAAAATTATAGACTAATTAATATATCTTATGGACAGAAATGTAAAGTTCTCATTGATATACTTGCAAATCAAATCCAAAAACACATAAAATGAGTGCAAACATGTATAGCCACTTTGGAAATCAGTACAGCAGTTTCTCAGAAAATTGGGAATCAATATACCTCAAGACCCAGCAATACCACTGTTGCGCATATACCCAAAAGATACACACTCATACCACAAGAACATTTGCTCAACTGTGTTTATAGCAGAATTATTTGTAATAGCCAGAACCTGGAAACAACCCAGATACCACTCAATTGAAGAATGAAAAAAGAAAATTTGGTACATTTATATAATGGAGTACTATTCAACAGTAAAAAACAATGACATCTTGAAATTTGCAGGCAAATGAACAGAACTAGGAAAAAATCTTGAGTGAGGTAATCCAGACACAAAAAGACCAACATGGTATGTACTCACTCATAAGTGGATATTAGACATAAACCAAAGGATAACCAACTTACAGTCCACAACCCTAGAGAAGCTAGGTAACAAGGAGAACTCTCGGAGAGACATATATGGATCCCCTTGAGAAGGAGAAATAGACAAGAACTCCTGAGAAAATTGGGAGCATTAGGGGGAGGGCAGAAGGAAAGAGGGAGAGGAGAACGTGAGGGAACAGGATAGCTGAGATGGGGGAAGGACAGAGAGGGAAAACAAGGAAAGAGATATCTTGATTGAGGGAGCCATTATAGGGCTAGCAAGAAACAATCTGGCACTTGGGAGATTCCCAGGAATCTACAAGGATGGTCCCAGCTAGGACCCTAAGCAATAGTGGAGAAGGTACCTGAATTGGCCTCCCCTGTAATCAGATTGATGACTACCTTAATTATCATCATAGAAACTTCATCCAGCAACTGATGGAAGCAAATGCAGAGATCCACAACAAAGTACTGGGCTGAGCTCCCAAATCCAGTCAAAGAGAGGGGGCGGTCGATAACATGAGTAAAAGGATCAAGACCATGATGGAGACACCCACAGAAACAGTTGACCTGAGTCAGCGGGAGCTCACAGACTCTGGATTGACAGCAGGGGAACCTGCATAGGCCCAAACTAGGCCCTCTGAATGTGGGTGACAGTAGTGTGGCTGGGGGAGTCTGTAGGGCCACTGACAGTGGGACCAGAACTTATCCCCAGTGCTTGAACTATTCTTTTATTGAGTCCATTCTCTTTGGAAGGATGCCTTATTCAGCCCAGATATAGGGGGAGGGACCTGGGTCCTGCTTCGAAGGAATGTCCCAGACTTTGCTCCATAGGAAGCCTTACCCTCTCTGAGGAGTGGATGGGGGTAGTGTGGGTGGAAGGTGGGAGATTGGGAGGAGGGGAGGTGTTGGGGACTGTGAACCTCGACCCCGAATTTCCTGTGACCCCCCTGCCTGCCAGAGTAAACAACTTGTTTTCCTATGCTTGCAGCTGCTCTGAGCAAACAACTTGTTTTGCAGCTGCTCTGAGCACGAGACCCTCAGGAGTTCCCGATGGCAGGGGAGTGGTTTCTGGTGGGCTTGCAGCTAAGAGTCTGGGTGTGACCATTAGTCAAGGAGATCCTATATAAGCTGCCCTGGAACACAATAAAGAGAGCATTCTTGGCTGTCTGTGTGTGTTTCAATTTCCAGGCCCTTGCCCGACTCGTGAACCATACTGCAGCATGTGGCGCATAGAGCAAGCATGGAATTACAGGGAGGGAAAATGAACTGGGATTAGTATATAAAATGAGAAAAGATTGTTTTATAAAATAAATTTTAAAAAGGAAAGGAAAAAACATACTGCTCTGGATGACAAAACAGCTTCTGTACATAAAACACAATTTTTAAGAGAGACCATAAAACAAGATGTGTTGGTACAACAGTAGCACAATGTTATGGGATTAACTAGCCACTTTTTAAATTAGATTTAAGGCACACTCCATGAGATGGAAGCCATTCCTGAAACTTCTACAGTGGCCGAGGACCTGAGACTAGCTAGGTCATAAAAAACTCACGACTATTATTCCACTAAACACAACAATCATAATGACTCATGATTGCTATGCCCATACATATATCAGAGCATCACTCCACTCCCATCAGAGAAGCTTCTTCTTGTAGTAATTAACACAGAGACCTACCAAATGGACACTGTGCTAAAGCTTTGGAGCATTCAGCCATAAATGTGATCATCAACCCCCTTTTCTCAAGGCTTTGGAAATAATTAACAAGAGGAGGCAGAAAGATTCTTGGAGCCAGGCATGGTGGAGAACTCCAAGGAAACAGCATCTTTCAGGCACAACAGGAAATTAATTCACATATAAACTTGCAGAATCTGTGACAGCATATACAAGAGTTGCACAGGTTCAAACCAGGCAAAACTCCCAGCAGGGAGAAGGGGATGTGGGCACAAAGCCTCAGAACTAACTAAAAATCTATTTGTAATTGATACCTGCTGGGAAAGGGAAAACCACTTTTCTTTATTGGTGTATCAATGGGTAAATCCACAACACTCCAGGGAAGAACCCAAGCCCAAGAGTAGTTGGACAACACTAAATGGACTCATGGTAATTTTTTGTGGTTGCTGTTGTTTTTCTCATGTGTGTGTGTGTGTGTGCGTGCGCGCATGCACACACACGCGCATGCATGTGTTTATGCACATATACATACATATGTGCACAGGCATACATGCACACACACATACACACACAAACAAACTTTTTGTTTGCTTTAGTATTTTGAGGTGTTTGCTTTCGCCTTGAGGCTGAGTGTGCAAGAAAGCATGATATTGGGTTGGTACGGATGTGAAAGCTATCTGAGAGGAATTGGTAAGGAGGAAGATTATGAGCAAAATACATGAAAAATAGTAAAGTTTTGCTGCATTTCCCACTGATTCTTTTCCCATGTTCTCTCTGTGCAGTGGTGGCATTGTTCTTGAAGTAACTATTTACATGTAACAAAAAGAAGCCAAGCTAAACTTATGTATAAATTACTGTACATAGCTATGCTAACCTGCTCTAGGAGTACTGGCTTGGTTTTGTACAACACAGAACTCAGGTAGGAAAAGCATCAAGCACTGCTCCTACATGACAGGGTCTAGGGCAAAAAGTTAGAGGTGGAGATGGATGATAGGCCATGTACAGAGAAATTTGAGGAGACTGTGGCAAGTAAACATGTGTAACACAGCGTGTGCACTGGGATTTTAGAAATCCACGCAGTCCAGACAAGAAGCATGTTCAGTTAGACAGGAGACATCCTTAAGCTTTCACTGAAGGCTGATGACCAAGCTGAAAGCTATCCTAGCTGAAATCTGAAAGAATGATCCATCACAGACACAATCCTCTAAGACTGTAAGACTCCCTGGTGTTCAAGGAAATGTCTAGAAAAACATTGGGTAAACATAAAATAAATAAACAAATATTAGGAATGATTTGCCAAAATAACCTGGAAATTCTCAAAATACACCACTATCACCTTCAACAACAAAATACTAATAGAAATGACTTGAACAGATTTTCTGCAATGAAGATATATGCTTGATGAGATAGAACATCCATTAAAAAGATGTTCACATCAGCTGCTATTAGGGAAAGACAATCAAAACTATGAGATATTATTCATGCATGCATGATGACTGACATAATAAAAATACTGAAAAAACAAGCCTTTGTAAAGATGGAGAGAAAAATGAAAACTTAGGTGCTGCTGGTAAGAATGTAAAATCATATAAAAAGCCAATATATTGTGAGTTGCTTTATGAGATTCTTTAGAAAGAAAATATAGCTATAGAAGTTTGTAGAATAGATATTAGAAAGGACTCAGAGAAGAGAAAATAGGGAGTCATTACAATTGGGATGATGAGAAGTAGATAGCAGGTAATGTCACTGAACTGTCTAGTTAAAATGGGTTTTATGCTATTTTCTTATACATATATGAAATGAGAATGGGATTTTACCCAGAACTAATGAACTGTCTTCTAACATAACATAAACAAAAAGTGAAGCAGAGACAGAGAGGCAGAGAAAGACACTGAGACAGAGATAGAGAGATACAAAGGCAGAGACAGAGAATCAGAGAGAAACTTACTGACTCTGACCAATAGTTCCCAAATTGTACATAAAAGGCATACTCAAACAATGAAGCAAAATCCATAATTTAAATTTTCATGGGAAACAGTGACACCTATTGATCATTGTATGAACTGCTACTTAATATTTACTACTTAGATCTAACTACTTGCCTTATAGAGATTTTACATCTTTACAAACCTGTTTTCAGGCCTGTTTTCAGTTGCACAGGGTACCGGCTAGCACCCAACTTGCTACACATACACTCAGGAAATTCTCAAGTGTGATGGCTAGCAGCATGTTGATGACTAAGTTTATGTTTAAAAGTTTTCAATTATCGTGTTTGAGAGAACTATAAAACAAAATTGGACTTTCAAATGTTAAGGGCTGTTTTTGTAATTGCCTGGTTTTGTACAATTTTAGCAAAACTGTTGTTTATGTAAGATAATGAGTTATAAGGTTAACCACTGTTTCTCTTCTGTAAGCAAAGCTTGTTTTAGTAGAGATTTCCAAGACTTTGCAATAAAGAATGTAACCTTCTGCTTGCAGGTAAACAGTATGTAAACTTTATGTTCTTTGCCTTTATAAACCTATAGTATATGTGGCTGTGAGCTACATTTGGAAATACTGTCCTGCTCTTAGACTTTGCACCAGTATCTGAAAAACGGCTTCTTCTTTGTTTAGAATGATTAATAGCCATACTGGTGAATCTCTGAATGACCCCAGAGTGTTACTCAATCACCAAGTAGTTTTGTTTTGTTTCAGCATTTTGAGATTAAGCCTGGTTATAATTCACATGGCCTTAAACTCACAACCTTTCTCAAACTGCCTCTTGGTGCTTGGAATTACATGTGCATACCACTGGACCAACTGCCAGTATTACAATTATTTCTCTATCAAATCGTGTAACTTTTGCTGGGAATAAACAAAATCAGAGGTGCCAGTCTCTTGCCTCAGCAACGCAAGTGGCAGAGCACCTTGAACTTGGGATGGGAAGAGATTCCAAATATAAGAAAATGGCAGACAAGAGGGTCATGGGGGAAATCACAAGCTTCCAGAGGCCAATCTGAAGAAAACTAAGACACAGGAGAGGTACATCATGCCAACCAAAGACACCACTGAGCAGGATAAGTGGAGCGAAATGTCCTAAAAGCCTAGGCTAGAGGATTTCTCCCCACCCCATTGTACCCCACCAGGGCATTTTCGAGATCCTTTTATCATGTGGAAGAGCTGCCTGCAAGATTCTCGAGCCAAAAACTGCACTGTGAACCTGGGCACTCCGAGCTGATGCCACCAGCATATGGGTCTCTGAAGGGGGACTCCTCACTAATTGAACTGCTAAATGAAACCAGTTTGCCCTGGGATATTATAGAAAAATGTATGATTGGTGAAAATAAAACATACCTTATGTCCCCCCCCAAAAAAATCAGAGGCATCAGCAAATAGCGGAACTGCCTATCACATAGATAAGTGGTGCAGACAATTCAAGGCATACATGAGGAAGGAAAATTACAAACTAAACTGAATAATAATAAAAACAACAAACAATAATGAGAATAAATAGACTCTATCATAAGGAATACGTTTGTTACCTTTCAAGAAGAACTACTCAAAGCAAAAGGCAACTAACTCGTTAGCTTAAGACTGAAAACTGGAAGTTTAGAAAGATGAGCCATCCATGAATAAAGAAGATATCTGACTAAACTAATGAAATAACACATAAAGTTTTATTTTTTAGGTTAAAATACAATTACATTATTTTCTCCTTCCCTTTCCTCCCTCCAGTACCTCACCTGTACCCCTTGCTCCCAATAACAAATATATGTATATACATATGCATATGTATGCATTTCAGACCTTTAGTGTTATTTGTATGCATATAATTCCAGGACTGAGCACTAAGCATTGGCTAACCAATTAGTGGGCTCATCCCTGGGGAAGGCTATTATTCTTGCTCTCAACATTCCTTAGTTGCCTACAGTTCTGTGTCTATGGGTGGGACTCCATGTTGTGGGAGAATTATCTGTATTCTGTCAATCATGTATCTTAATAAAACGCTAATTGGCAGGCAGGAAGTATAGGTGGGTCAACCAGACAGGAAGTAGAGGCGGGGTGATGAGAACAGGAGAATGATGGAAAGGAGGAAGCCTGTTCCTCCCAGTGTAGCCCAGACAACAGAAGAGGCAACATGTGACCTGCCTGGCTGAGAAAGGTACTGAGCTGTGTGGCTAGCATAGATAAGAATAA
>LOEQ01004725.1:25423-39622 GCA_001685075.1 Bramus lutescens | reverse complement strand
GGGCCAATCAGTTTTATAACTTATGGAGATCTCTGTGTGACTTTCTTTGGGGCATGCCGGCTGTGGGGTACCTGGGCGGGACAGAAACCCCAACAAGCTGGCCCTCAGTTACAACTCCATGAGATTTCCACCTTCAATATTAGCATGTCTATTGGTCTTGTACTTCTCCATGTCTTGTTTGGACAGCCATATTGTTGAAGTGAAGCTTCCTTGCTATTTCTAGGAGACACAATCTCACAGTAGCATCCTAGTTATGTGATTCTTAAAATCTTTTCACCCCTCTTCTGTGATGTTTCCTGAGCCTTGGGTACTAAAGTTGTGTTGTAGATATTTATAAGTGAGGCTGGGAAGCCTAAGATCACTTGTACTCTGCATTTTGACTAGTTCTGTTTTCCTGTAATGATCTGTCTGTTGCAAAGAGAAATTTCTTTAATGAGGGGTGGGATTCATACTTATCTGTGGATATAAGGATAAATATTTAGAATGCAGTTAGGTGTTATGCTAGTTTAGTAAACTGTTAGCAGTATGCTCTCCCCAAAATCCATTTGCTCACTATAACCAGGTAGACAGACGAATAGGCTCCCAGTACTAGGCATGTTTTTTCTCCTGTTGGGAAGACCTTAAGCCCAATTAGAGAGTTGATGGTTACCACCAAGATATGAGTGACACCCACTGTACCCTTCGGGTTCTGGTGCCATGCTGGTCATGGCTGTGGTTCACTGGCATCATAGCTGGGTAGGAATATCAGTTGCTTCCCTACCATTCAGTAATGTTAAAGCTAGTCCTCAGGGAGGAGACTGCAAAGTCAGATCCAGCTCAGATACTCGGGGTCTTGCATCTAAAGTACATGGTGTCTTCAAATATAGGGACTAATCTTCAGCCACTGGGAATCAACCAACGGCAACCCCAATAGTCTAGAAGTCTGAGTCTCTTGGACTTCTGATTGATTACCCAAAAGAAGGTTTCTCATGCATGGCATTTGGGTTTTTATTAGATAGTCTATGGTTCCTGGGGGAAGCACTGTCAGCCCAAGTGGGATAACAATTTTTTTAAATTATGAAAATGTATAAACATAGACATATTGTATATAACTCTTCATTAAATAATAGTATAATTCCTTATGGTTTCTGCAGGCATTCTTTGAGCGTTGTTTTCTTCTCCTCCCCCTTTGCTTCTGTATTGACCTCCTATCACCCTCCCCAGGTAAAGCCCCACTCCCATTTTACCCAGTTACACATTGCTTGAATCCTGTTATCCTTCTCGTTCGTGCCCCACTTATTCTTTTTACTTTCCTGGTTTCTGTGCTTACTCGAGGTTATATACTCATTTGGAAGATTTAGAGCTTGAAATCACAAATCATAATATGTGGTGTTTGTCTTCCTGGATCTTAATCACCTCATATTCATTTTCCAGTTCCATCTATTTACCTGTAAGTTTCAATATTTCATTTTTCTTTACAACTGAATAGCATTCCATAGTGTAAATGCACCGTATTTTTTATTATCCACTCATCAGCTGAAGAGTATTAGGTTGGGTCCATTTCCTAGCCATGAGCCTACAGTGACAATGAACATGGCTGAGCAGGCATTTCTGGAGCACGATGAGGAGGCTGTTGCGGCCTTTGAGCATTCACAAAGGAGTGGTAGAACTGGCTCATATGCTAGATTTGGTTTTAGTTTTTGAGAATACTTCAGACTGATCTCCATAGTAGTTACACAAATTTGCAAGTCCACCAAAAGAAATGAGGGTCCCTTCTTCCGGTACATCTTCACCAGCATGTTGTCAGCTGTTTTGGTTACATAGCTTGGCTCTGTAGAGATTTTAGGAAATCTCTACAGGTCTGGCCATAGACCTATGGTGATTCTAGATTCTGTCAGGTTGAACATTACACCAGCCAAATAACAACAAAATGCAACTTAGAATAAAACCTAAATAAATAAGTTGCCACTATTTTTAAGAAAATATTATAAATGATGAAAATTTTAAAAGTGAATACAATTGCAAACACTGAGAAAGAACTTGTGTATTTCTCAAAAAGAACTTGTATATTTCTGAAACTATACAAAGAACAGATTCCCCAGCAGCATCAGATAAGTGGACCAGTTAATGTGGATGAAATGATAAGATTAACAGCACAATTGTAATACAATAATGATGCATCATTTTCCCTGAAATATTGATTATATTAAGTATTTGATATTACAAACACATATTGCAGACTCTGGCCAGGGAAACAGGTAAGCCAACCCCAGATCTCCACCTCTCTCTCAGCTCCTCCAAATCCAATGCCCAGTCTCACTCTAGCTCTGCAGCAGCCCCCTGCCACCTCCATCACCAGTGGATCACAAAGATCTTCCCCTCCTAATCTCCTTCCACCCACTCATTGTGTTTATCAAGCTCCCAACTCTAGCAAGAACCCCCTGGGAATCTCACAGGCTACTCTGATCAGTGAAACAGATAGGTTAACCGCAGATCTTCACCTCTCCCTCAGCTCCTCCAAATCCAATTCTCCAGTCTCATTCCCAGATCTACAGTATACAATTCTCAGCTTCATATGGAAACACATACACAAAAAAACCCTCAAGATAGCTAAAAACAATCCAGAATAATAAAGGAACTGCTGGAATTATCACCATCCCCAAGGTGTATCACAAAGCTATAGAAAGAAAAACAACATGGTATTGGCACAAATGGAATCAAACTGAAGGCCCAGAAATAAATTCACACATCTATGGACACCTAATTTTCCATAAAGAAGCCAGGAAATGAACACTGGAAAAACTACAGCATCTTTAACAAATGGTGCTGGTCAAACAGATGTCTGCATGTAGGAGAATCGAAAGAGATCCATGACTACCACCCTGCAGAAAATTTAACTCCAAATGGATCAAAGAGCTCACCTGAGAAAAGAAAAAGTGGAGAATAGCCTTAAACTCATTGACACAGGAGAAGACTTTCTGAACAGAACATCATTAGTACAGGCACTCAGATCAACAATTAATAAAAGGGACCTCATGAAACTGAGAAACTTCTGCATCGCAAAAGACATGTCATTTGGACAAACCAGACACCCACAAAATGGGAAAAGATTTTTGCCAACTAAACAACTACATTGGGCTAGTATCCAAAATATACAAAGAATTCAAAAAATATATATCAAGAAAACAAATAATCCAACTAAAATGGGGTACAGATCTAAACAGAGATTCTCAATAGACAAAACTCAAATAGCTGACAAACGCTTAAAGAAATGCTCAATACCCTTAGCCACCAGAGAAATGCAAAACAAACTCTACTTTGAGATTTCATCTTATACCTATAAGAATGGTTGAGATTAATAAAAACAAGTAATGGCTCATGTTAGTGAGGATGTGTTATAAGGGGAACCTTCATTCATTGCTGGTAGGATGCAAACTTTTACAGCCACTATTTAAATCAGTAAAGCAGGTCCTACGGTAAATAGGAGTTGATTCTCCCTCGAGATCCAGCTATACCACACTCTTTGGCATATGCCCAAAGGATGCTTCATATCATCATAAAGACATATGCTTAACTATGTTCATTGCTGCTCTACTCATATGAGCCAGAAACTAGAAACAACCTGAATGATCGATCCTCAACATAAGAATGGATAAAGAAAATGTGGTACATTTCCAAAATGGAGTCTTACTCAGTGGTTTAAAAAAAATGACATCATGAAATTTACAGGCAAATGGATGGAACTAGAAAAAAAAAAACTTGAGTGAGGTATTTCAGACCCAGAAAGACAAAACAGTATATATTTGCTTATAATTGGATATTAGCAGTTAAGTCAATAATACCCAAACCTATAATCCATAGACTCACAGAGGGTTAAGTGTTAGTATTCAGGGTCTGTTCTGGCCTGCCTTTGGGGCTCTGACAGGCTACATCCTCAGGTGCAGTCACTAAGAGCACCTCCTGTGAACATTTGCTAAGTCTCCTTTTAAAAGGGCCCTGACCACCTCCAATCTCTCTCTCCTTCTGTCTCTGTTCCTTTCCCTCCTTCCCTCCCTTCCCCCTCCCCTCCCCCAGGCTTCTGTCTCTTCCCCTCTCTCCTTCCAACCCTTCTCTCTGTCACTCTCTTCTCTTCTGCTGCTCCTATCCCCAAAGGCTGGTCTCCCACCTCCCCTTCTCTCCTTTTACTTTCCCTTTCCCTTAATAAAAATCCCCCCAGGTGAACTCTATGTGAACTCTGCTGCATAGTGTCTCTCTCTTTCCAGGCACATTTTTTTAGATTACAACAGTAAGTATAGAGTAGGGACTAGAGGGTTCAGATAGATTCTCATTAGAAAATGGAAATAGAATAGATAGATGGGAAGATCAAGTAAGGAAAGGAGAGGACTTGAAGAAGGGAATACAGGGAGAGACAGCTAAAATTAAGGAACATTTGACAGGTAGGATGGAAACTTTCTAAAATATATAAATATGATAGCAATCTAAATGAAATAGTCATACAATGGGGGAGACACAGTCCCTAGCGGCCATCTCTTGACACCAAATGAAGCTTCCAATAAAGGGGCTGGGTTACATCTAAGTTTGTTGTTGGATATGGGAATCTTGAAACAATCAAGTCTATTACCAAGACAACAGATTGCTCTCCACAAAGTGACAGCAAGCCCCATTTCTGAAGACAACACCTACTCAATTCATCAGACATGGATAAGTCTAGCTGATGCATACATAGAGCCTTCACCTCTCCTCTCCTAGAGTCTTTTATACAGGAGGGTACTCTGCAGGCTACCTAAAGAGAAAGGTAAACATCAAGCCAGTCATAAGCCCTTTAAACTACAATTCTATCCAGCCTTCAAGATATGCTAGAGCAATGGTGGCACAAAGCTTGTGAGAGTAACCAACCAACATCTGATTTGACCTAAGGCACAATCCACAAAATGGAGTCCATACTCAACACTGCTTGAGGGACCAAGAACCAGAGATTTAGATAGCCCAGGGACCTAGGGTAAAACCGACTACTACTTGTCTAAAACAAACAAGCAACAATGGAGTGATGACTCCTAACGATAATCTGCTAAACTCATAGATCAGTACCTTGTTGCGTCAGTATCAGAGATGCTTCCTCCTATAGCATATGGGAACAAACAAGAAGAACCACAGCCAAACATTATACAGAGTGAGAGACCTTGGAACATTCAACCCTTAATTGGGTGTCTCCATCAAATCTCTCCTTTAAAAACTAAGATAACACCACAGAAGAGGTGATGAAAGAGTGTAAGAGCCAGATGGGATGGCAGACCAAGAAAACAAGGTCCTGTATATCAACATTATCAGAGCTCATGTGACCTCACAGAAACTGATGAAGCATGCACAGGTCTGCATCAGGTTCTCTGTGTATGCATTATGGCTTCCAATTTCTTGTTTTTGTGGGATTCCTGAGTGTGGTTCCTGATTCTTGTGGGTTCACTTTTCCTTCTGTTGGTTTGTCTTGTTCACTTTTGATGAGATGTTTTTCATTTTATTTTATATTTTGTATATTTTGTTGTTAGCTCTCAGAAGCCTGCTCTTTCTAATAAGAGATGGAAATGGAGTGGATCTGGTGGAAGGAGAAGAACAGGGAGGAGGAGAGGGCGGGGAACCAAACTAACAATACATAATGCGAGAGAAGAATCTATTTTCAATAAAAGGAAAAGGCAGTGTTGCAGAAGTTAGAATGATGGCTCCGTGGTTAAGAGCACTCACTGTTGAGATTCAAGCACCCACCAGGTGGTTCACAAGCATCCAAAACTCCAGTTGCAAAAGAGCCAATGAATGCTCAGCACATACCAGGCATGCACATGATCAAACATGTATACAGAACACTCATATACATAAAATAAAAATAAATAAATTTAAAAATACAGTACTGTATTACAAATCTAAATTAAAGCAAATTTATAAAAAGTTTTAGAAGAAACTAGAAAATCATTATTAGAAATGTGTAAAATAAAATACGGCCTGCTCTTCCAAAGGTACTGAGTTCAATTCCCAGCAACCCCATGCTGGCTCACAACCATCTGAAACGAAATTTGGTGCCCTCTTGAGGAAGAGACCTGGTCAGTCATCCTCATCAACTTGGACCATGAAACCCAATATGAACCATCATATACGAGCTTGAGCTTCCCAGGCATGCTTCAGCATTGCCAGGGCATAAATTTCATTAATTTTTTTCATTAACTTTTTAAAGAGACACCTTTCCATCTTAGAAGGAAATTGACTAAGAAGCAGTATGTTAAAGGAAGGTGAAACAACACATAATATTGATGTGGGATGTCCTTGCGTGTATATGTTGCTTTTATTGGTTGACAAATAAAGCTGTTTCAGCCAATGGGTTAGCAGAGTAAAGCCAGGCAGAAAATTTGAACAGATATATATAGAGAGAGTAGGCAGAGGCAAGGAGATGCCCATTCGGAAAGGTAAGAATGGGGGCATAGCAAGAGGAGCTCGGAACAAAGCAAGACCCATACTTAGCAGAACCCTGAAGCAATCTATCTGGCATCTGAGACTCTAATGGAATCATTTGAGCTCCTATGGCCTTGGGTAGCCCTGCCCTTCCAGTCTGCAGCACTCACACAGCCTAGAAAATCAGCCCCATTTCACTCCTGAAGCTTTCCTCAATGGGGATATGTCACCTCTAACACTGAGAGGTCTCTACTACAACTAAGGCTTTATCTTTACAGCTTAACCCAACGCCTTCTCAACATCTCTTGTGAGGAATCTAATAGTGCCACACAGTGCCTGGCCTCAGCAGCTTACATAAATCAGGTGCAAGGTGTCAGAATTCCTCACTCTACTGAGTTCAGTTGTCAGCTCAAGATATAGAATATTATCCCCTGGGCCATAACTGCAATGGCCACAATGCCTTAGTGCCTACATCTGAGAAAATAATTTCCTAGGCAATTGATTTCAAGCAGAAAATTCCTTCAGCACCATGATAAAGTCAGGCTGGCTCCTTTTAAATGAATTTGTATTTTCAGTGGGTAGGGTCTTGCCTTCATGGGTATCTTGCCTTTTGTCCCAGTGCAGTACTAAGTTTCTCTTTGATGCTGACAGCATCAACAATTACAGCATTCTGCACCCACACTTGCCAGTTAGCATATTTAATTCCCTCATACTACCTCCCTCACTGAACCTCTTTTTCCTTTTTGTTCTTCAGTCTGTCTCCTCTCCTCTCCTCNTCTCTCTCCTTAGATAAGAGCAGTGAGCAGTAACCAAGACACAGCCTGAGGGAATGGAGAGAGACTCAGCAGTTAAGGGCATGCACTGCTCTTAAAGAGTACCAGAGTTCAATTCCCAGCACTCATATGGCAACTCACAACCTCCTGTAACTCCAGCTCCAGTGGATCTAACAACTCTGACTGCCACAGGGACCCACTCACAGACAAATACACTTGATTAAAATGAATTAATTTTTTAAGAACACAGCCTGGATATTGTTATAAGATAAAAAAACAGTGAAGTCAGGAATTCCAAATATAAGAGAACTTGTGATGGGCTATAGGAAAGCCAAACTAAACCAGACAAGAGGAAGGACCTGCCCTGCTGGGGAGTGGAAGGGAGCCAGTCTCAGCTGGTACCAGCAGGCTCCTGAAGAGCTCTCAACAGGGCACCACAGTCCTTGCCTCTAGTAAATTTCTCTTCTTCTAATGAGGCTGGTTGTAGCAACAATGATTTGTGGTTAAGGACATCTTCTAAGAAATTCTTCTGTATTCCAGGAAAAAGACCACCGTGGTGGGAAAGGGGCGGGGAACTGGCAGACCAAGATTTTGAGTCCAGATTCTGAAAGCCAGCCTGCTGATACTGCCCAGCTCCATCTGCTCTCACACTGGAGGATATACTTTCACCTTCTCTTGCTAAAAGTAAGTTTTGACTGCCTGTTCAACCTAGGTCCTGATGAGAATTCTTTGCCCTCCAGAGTATAAGAACCAAGACAGCTGGTGGCTGGGATCAGAAAGAATCCAGGTGAGCAAACTTCCCCATAACACTATTTTGTCTTGAAATTTCCTCTTCCAAATATATAATTAGCACATTATTTTTGAAATGAGGTCTCACGCAAATCCTCAGGATATCGGCAGAGTACAACCAGGGTTGGTTTTTTTTTTGTTGTTGTTGTTTTTGCCAGAATACAGTACAAATGGCCTGTTCCCATTCCAGATAGTCTCTGTACCCCTCTGAAACCTCATGAGGCCAGCCATCACCATCCACATATCTCTTGGCATTCTGGTCTCCCAGACTCCCACCACAATGGATCTAGAATTCCTTAAACACGAGCTCCAACCCCTTCCACTTTCCTCCCACAAATCAGTTCCAAAGACCTATGAACTGCACAATTTCACCTTAGCAACAGTTCCATTTCTTGGTGCCATTTTTTTTTAACCAAACACCTAACAAAGAGCACCTTCTAAAAGGGAAGGTTTATCATACAGTTTGAGAAGATCCAGTCCATCAGAGTGGCTAAAGCCCGGTGCAGGAAGCATGAGATGGTAATCACACTGCATCCACAGTCAAAAAAACTGCATGAAATCTAACCATCATTACTAGAAGGCTGGCTGAATTAAACTACAGCCATTCCTATGCCTACTTTGCTATATTTGGGCTGCCTGAGTTGCAGCCAGTGTGGGCAGAAATAATAAAAATCAGTTTCAGGACTCACCCTGAAGGCATTTAGTGGGCTCCTACTCTTCAACATTTACACATTTGAAAATTCTGCAATGGTGGCATCACAAGCCTACGCTCTGCTGTGACTTAAGTGTGCTTTAAATGGCTCATGTGCTAGAGGCTTGGCCCTCAGTAAAACAGTGCTGGGAAGTGATGCGGAACCTTTCCAGGGCGGAGCCTAGTGGAGTTGATTCCACTGAGAAAAATACCCTCTATAATGGACTTCTTTGGTTCTCACAGAGAGCTGTTATGAAAGAATGAGACATGGGCCTGTGTCCGAGGCTTTCTGTTGCTGTAATGAAATACCATGACCAAAAGCAACTTCAGGAAGATATATAGTTTGTACTCTATCATCCAGGAAAGTCAGGGCAAGAACATGGAGGCAGAAGCTGATGCAGAGAGCAAGTAGGGGTGCTGCTTATGGGGTTGCTCCTCAAGGTTTGCTCAGCCTGCTCTCTTTTATACTCCAGGACCACCTGCCCAGGATGGCACCACCCAATGAGCTGGGTCCCATCATATTAATCACTAATTAAGAAAATGCACCACAGGTCAATCTCAGTTGAGGTTCCCTTTTCCCAAATGACTCCAGCTTGTGCCAAGTTTACATAAAATTAGCAGCACAGCTGCAGTATGACTCAGTGGGTAAAGCCACTTGCCTCCAAGCCTCTCAACCTAAATTCTAACTCCAGAACTACATGGCGGAAGGAGCAAACTGACTTCTGTGAAAGCTGTCATCTGACCTCCTTGTGTGAACTGCGGAACACGTGTGCACATGTGCACACACTCTACAGGAGCAGACAAGTTTTACAATTAATGTATTTGTTCTGCTCCAGTACTGATTAGATGAAATAATTAACTATACTGAAAAAAAAAAACTTCAAAGAACTGAGTAGAGAGACTACATTAAATGATAGGTACTTTCATTTGGTTATCAAGTATTCTCTAAGAAACAGGTACAGGCAAGAAGACATCCTTAGGTTATATGAAAAAAACAACCAAGTGCTACCAATGCCTATGCCTTCATTTTAGTCCAGGGACAACTAATTCAGAATTCTGACACACACATTCTCATAATGGTATTTCATTTGTATTTTAATAAATAAAGCTTGCCTGAAGTTCAGAGAGTAAAACAGCCCCACTGGTCAGCCTTACAGACTAGGCAGTGGTTTCACACACCTTTAATCCCAGTAACCACACTAGTTTGCTATAGAATCCAGGCGGTAGTGGTGCATGCCTTTAATCTCAGCACTAGAGAGGAATTTAAGACACATGAAGGCAGCTCTCAGACAATCTCATTCTGAGGATTCCTGGAGGCAGGATCACCATTTCAGAGTGAGGTAGAGGTAAGAGCCAGTGGCTGGCTGTTTTGCTTTTCGGACCTTCAGGTTGATCCCCAATTTCTAACTCTTGGTTTTTACTAATTGTGCTACACTCCCCCAATTCAAAGATAACAAATTTGTGTTATTTTAAGCCCGTAATTTGTGGATCTTTGTTACAGCTGTCACAATAAGAGAAAACTGAAGCACAGGCCTTGTAAGTCGTCTAGGTCACATTACCCAGTGTACTCAAAGACACTTTCAGCTTCTCTTAGACAGCAAATTTTAAATGACCCACAAGCTGTGTGTTAGTTGAACAAAATTTTATTATTTTAATTTATTTTATTAATTATTTAAAGGCTAGGCTCACAGCCAAAATTTCTTTTACTCCTAGAACAAATTTTAAAATGATCCCTATGTAATCCTAAAATGAGTATTCAAATATCAGTTTATCATTTTTTTTTTGAATTTTGCTCTACTGGAACTCACTCTGTAAACCAGACTGGCCTTGAACCCAGAGATCCACCTACCTCTGCCTCCAGAGTGCTGAGATTAAATGTGTGCACCACTAACTGGCTGGTTTGTAATTTTTTAAGCCAGTTGCTTTTATCAAATAACTTTTCCTGTTTTAGGAAATCAAAAATAAAATTGTAGATTTCACAAATCAGTAAAATCTCTAAGACAAGAAGTACTAGCAACTTCTTCCAAAAAAAGGCAATTTTTTTCTCTTACAACCATTAGATACAACCAACATCTATAATCACAAGACTTTCAAACAATGAAGAACATTTAGCTGTATCTAACTTCCAAAAGAATAATACTTACAAGTATATTGAACCTGGACCCACAGGAGTCAATAGAAAACTGTGAAACTTGAAACTATGTGAAATAAATACTTTAGGCTTTTTTGTTGCTTTTTTTAACTATTATGTTTTGTTTTTGAGCATGAACTTTGCTGATGACAATGACATTGTGTCTCATTGTCAAAAGGTTAGACAGTCCAGAAAATTAGACTGAATAAATTTAATGTGGTTAAGACAAAAGGACAAGATCTACAAACAGAACCCTGTCTACAGAAATTAGGCAAAGCCTAGAAGACAACAGCAGAGGTATCAATGCCTGGGTGGATACAGCATCTATGCAGAAGCAGAGGGAAGCACAGCAGCAAAGCAGTGTCTGTGAACCAGGAGAATCCTCCAAATCAACAGCTAAGCTCTCCGGAGACAAATGAATCAGGTCTGAAAGCTGTAGCCTCTATCTAGGAACTCTCAAACACTTGACAGATGTCTTCACAACATCATGCAGAAACTTGAACTGGAACTCAGACTCGACAGAAAGACAAGGGTGGAGGGAGCAGGTAGACGCAACAGAAAAACAATAACAAGGGTGGAGGGAGCAGGTAGAAGCTGGGAAGGGAAGGTGTTATAAAAGAGAGCTTTACAAATCACTAGCATTTCTACAAACTTAAAAGCAACAGCATACACTTTAATAAACTACTTACATTAATAATCTTCAGAAAGTTATATAGAGGATTTAAAGGCTAGAAAATCATATCTTTATAGTGAAGATATAACCAATGTATTTAATCACTACAAGAAAGATGATCAAAAGTCAGATGACAAAGTAAAATGATGCTGAATTTGCAACTTTGTAACCATGACTGATGAAAGAAAAACTAACAGAAATATAAATTTCTACATCACTATCTCATCTAGAAAATAGTGTAGAATACACCAAAAGGAAAATAGAAAGGGGATCACCTATTACATTCACTAACAAAATAATGATTTTAGAAATTTACTGTCTCTTTACACTTTTATTTTACACACACACACAAAGTTTCTACAAATACTTATTTTTGGCAGAATATTGTATGATTTTCCAAACATTTACTTAGTGTTTGTTTCATAGGCCACTGGGTAGCAAAAGCTTAGTTTTCCATTCTGAGCACATCTACAAACATCTTTTGGTGACTTTCAAAGACACCACTAAAAATAAATATGATATATGCTAAAGAGTAGTCTAAATTTTTAGTCACTAATAGTTATACAGCACATTCTCTTGATTTTCCTAAAATAGTTCTTAAAATTATAATACATTTTAGGAGAAAATCTATTCAAAAACTTCAATTGGAAAAATAATTTTCCACTGTTTAAGATACATTTGCATATGGACCATGAGCTTGCAAAACTAAGTAATTAGCATGATGGGATAATTTTAAATGAGACCATAATTCTAAATGGGTAGCAAACCAAAACACAGTCCTTTAAAGATAATACATGGACTTTAACTGAAAATAAGATCAAAATTAATAATTAGAATGGAATAAAGACAATAGAAATTAAGATGCTGAAATTCTAAACCCAGATTTTATCATTAAAGAACTGTAAAAACTGACAGAATATTTTTGTACATTAACTTTCTAGGTTTCAATCCATTTACCCAAATGAATTACAATAATCCTGCCCACTGTGCCAGCTCATGCCCGTGAATAAAATGTTCTGCTTTGAAATGTTGTAAGCTATAACACAGCTCCCATGCTGGCAATAAGCTGTTTGAAATAAATTAAGGAAACAGCTTCAATTTACATTAAAATTTGAAGACAATCAGTTTTAAGACATGCTGCTTTAAAGTCAGTCAGAAAAAAATCATTAAAAGAAATTTAAATTCAATTTAGATTATATAATTAAGACACCATTTTAGCTGCCAAATAAAAATTTCTAGCCACGTTAGTGTCCAGTTTTTAATATTGTCATGGTTTGAATCCCAAATGTCCCCCTGAAGACAAAAGTTCTAAAGGCTTGGTTCCCACCTAATGGGCTTTAAAGGGTGAATGGAGGAAGTAGGTGGCTCACACCTTTGAAGGGTTTATCCTGTCCCCAGATTTTTCCTCTCAATCTTCCCCACAGCCATCGGGTTGGCAGATGTACTTTATCATGCTCTTCCACAACGAAATTCTCTCTCCCTCCAGCAATGCAGCCAGTAACCAGGGACTGAAGTCGTGAGTCAGAATACATTGCTCTTTGTTTTTCCTTAGGTATTTTGTCAGAGTGACACAAAAAACTGACAGGCAGGACATCCACCAACCTGATCTACGTGGCATTCAAAAAAAAAATTACAGCTTTTCAAGTGCATACACCACATTTATCAAAATGGAGCCTAAATAGATTTACCAAACAGGCCTGAATACATTTCTCAGAACTAAAGTCATAAAAGCAGATATTATTTAACAACTAAAATAAACTAGAAATCAGTAACAGAAAGATCCAGAGAAATCCTTTAACAAGCATGTGGTTCAAAAAAGTTAAAATTAAATCTTAAAATATTTTTAAATATTAAAAATGGTAACAGGATGTGTTAAAACTTGTGAGATGTACGTAACAAATGTGAATGAAATCTACAGCACGAAGTTCATATATTCAAAAAAGAGTCTCATCAATACTTGAGCCTCCAGCAATAACAGGATGTAGTTCTCTTCTTATCTGAGAGAGGTAAGCAAGGCCCAAGTGGATCCTGAACCACAAGCAGTACTGAACATCATATATATTGTGGCTTACTATACATACTAAGTTATAATGAACTTTAATTAAAATTAAGCACATTCAATCCAGAGTACTCTAAAAAAATTTGGTACAGTAAAATATAAAGTAATAATACAGATTAATCAGAACTGTATACTATAATAAAGGTTATTCTATAACCACCATTTTATTAAAACAACATAACCCCTAAGTGCATTCTAAATATGTCCTACCCACAGAGAAGTATAGTTCTCACCCTTCATCAAGGAAACCTCTCTTTGCAACACACACCTGTACAGAAAACCACCACCAATCAAAGGACAGAGTTGTTGAGCTCAGTCTCAACGGACACATCTACAATACTCCTGTCCCTAAAGCTCAGGGAACACTGGAGAAATGGGGGAAATGTCAGAAGCTACACCTATCAAGTCTCACCTGACCTGAACAAGGATGACACCAGTAGACATGCTAACACAGATGGGGTGAGAGGGAGCGCAAGAGAATTCAACATTAAACAAATAACTGCAGAAAAGGAAGGAATGCTGGGGGGGGTTATCCCCATGGACAAGCACCCCGTTGGCTATCAAATACCAAATGGGCACATACACACACAAGTAATATTATACAGACTGGGTAGGTTGTATGTTATTTATTTAGGGGTGTGTGTGTGTGTGTGTGTGTGTGTGTGTGTG
>LOEQ01004725.1:0-19124 GCA_001685075.1 Bramus lutescens | reverse complement strand
TCCGGCGAGCCTGGGGCCGCAGGGAGTGCGGAGAGGAGCTGGAGAGGTAGGAGGCAGAGGTCACCCGTGGGGGAGTAGCGGGCTGCTGTCCAGACAAACTCTCGTCTAGCTAGAGGAGGAGAAACGTGGGGTGCGTGGTCTCAGTCTCACGTGGGCGATCTTCACTGGGCAGAACTGTGGCTTCCTTCCGTGGGTTTAGGTTTGCGCGCGCACCGGAGGAAGGGTGCTGCGAAATGAGCCCGAGTGAGACCTTGATGCTGGCCAAAGAACGTTTCAGAAAAACTTTAAAGCTGGTGACAGTTTTTACTTAAGGACTAGAGAGAGTGTATTCTAGACCTTGTGCATTCTCCAAATGTTCTGTCTCAGAATTTCAAAGAAAAACCTGAATGCCAAGGATGCTTCTTTATTGCGGAGTTATAGAGGTAACATGGAATTTAATCTGAACTGATGTAACTGGTAATGATTCAAGTATTTCCTCTGAGAAAGACCGAGAGAAGTGGTGTCTCTGCTGCCCAGTCTGATACAGAACTCCTGCCTCCACCTTGGCCAGGTTGCTTGCTGGGACTTCACACTGGCAGTTTAGTATTGAGTTTAAAAGTCACTTTAATTACATTACCTAGTATTCTCTGAGTATTTGCTGAGTGCATACTCCGTGCCAAGTACTCATCTGGATGCTAGGGTGATAATATTATCACTAATAGTAGTTTTTACGTCCCCAGCAGAGAACAAGCATAAGTGCCAGGACACCTTTCCTATTGTCCCAGTATAGAGTAGATTTCTCTTTAGTGCCACTCATCTCTTGAATGACCACGACTGCTTTCCTGGCCACCATCTTGTCTGCAACTTTAACCTTGCTCAGAAAATGACACCATTTTCATATCTTTGTGTTCTACTTCCTGCTCTCTCTCACGTCAGACCTGGATATGAATAGTGAGCCATGAGCATGACATAGCCTTTTTTGCTGTGACCAAATAGCCAACAAAAGCAACTTAGAGAAGGCTTTATTTTGGCTTACAGACTAAGAAGAGATACTGTCCATCTTGGTGATGGAGTCATAATGACAGGATGGTCACATAGCTGGTCACACTGCATCCACAGTTAAGAAGCAGAGAACAAATGGAAAATAGGCTGGGCTATACAACCCATTCCCAGTGACCCATTTTCTCTAGCAAAGGTTCATTTACCAGAAGTTCCACAACCTCCAAAATAAAGCATCCAACTGGAAACGGTCAAGGTCAGAGACTAGTCACCCCTAACAAGCCAGGTTCAGCCTCCTAGCATTAAGAGGCCAATTAGACAATTAATAATGAAAGGCAGAAAAAACATATTCAATGTGGACAGAATGGGAAGAGGAACATAGAGATCCAACAACCTCTCCCATCCCCCAAGTCTAAGTTCATGGCCATAACTAGAGGGCAACAGGTATGTATAACTAAGCATTTCTATCCAAAGCGTGGTCTGTCTTTCGACTTCAAACTCTTCTGCAAGGGGGACTGTCAACTTTTCAAAACTGTGAAATGGCTTTCCAGGAAACAAGATCTCCCTCTAGCTGGTGCAATGGTTTTAGCCTTTGTCTTGTATGAG
Source organism: Bramus lutescens (assembly GCA_001685075.1). Lineage (NCBI taxonomy): Eukaryota > Metazoa > Chordata > Mammalia > Rodentia > Cricetidae > Bramus > Bramus lutescens. Next base: position 17,540 of record LOEQ01004725.1, on the reverse strand, counting down.
ACTTTTGGGAAAATTGCAAATTCTTGGGCTCCCATTGCCTCAGTAGTCTGATAGCCAAAAGGAGGGGCAAAAGTATTTCTTTGGAATATCTCCATTTCTTCCAGGACTTTAACAGGACAAAATGTTCAAGTATTTGAGCAAATAGAGGGGGCATTTCATGTTCAAACCCTAGCCAAGTGTGATGAGTGAATTACTTGGGGAAGATACTCAGTTCATTTGCAGTGGTGTATTCTGGATTGGAATGAAGATAAAGATATGAGAGTAAAGTTAAGATAATAGTGTTGACTGAGGTTTCTGTACTGCCCAGTTCCTGCAGTCATTAAGTCCCAGGGAAATCACACAGAGGTCTATATTAACTATAAACTGATTGGTCTTTTAGCTCAGGCTTCTTATTAACTCTTATAACTTATATTAGCCCCATTATTTTTGTCTATGTTAGCCACGTGGTTTGGTACCTTTTTTGGTGAGGCAGTCACATCTTGCTTGCTCTGTAACTGGATCAGGTCTACAGACTCCTCTTCCCAGAATTCCCCTGTTCTCATCACCCTGCCTCCACTTCCTGCCTGGCTACCGGCCAATCAGAATTTTATTAAACTACAATTGGCAGGGTACAAACCATTGTCCCACAGTATAATAGCTACTGTTAAAATGTCCACATCGAATTGCATGACTTTCCAATACATCATGAAACGTACCCCTTTTACAAATCACTTTTCTAAATGATCATGATTCATTTTTGAATCCTTGTTTTCAGAGCTGAGGATCTAGACTGGGTCTTCACACATGCCAGAAGAGTATGTAACCACTGAGCCACCACAATTCTCATATGCATTGCACACCAGAAGGGGCATTATGCATGGTACTAGAATCGTATCCAACTTCCCAGGGCTGGTGAGGCCTTGATTCTAAGAGGTGAACCTTCTACTTCTCCTTCACTGAACCAGCATGATTCCTAAGTACATTCTAAATACTTATCCTTCTACCCACAGGCAAGTATAGATTTCATCCCTCATCAAAGAAGCCTCTCTTTGCAGCAGACTTTTTACTCTAAGACAAGCTCTCACTGTGTAGTCCAGAATGGACTTAAACCCTTTTTCTTCTGGCTCAGCCTTCTGGGTGGTAAGTGTATAGGTTTGTGCCACCATGCTGGGCTCTAGGCTTTTTAAAGCAATTTTAAGCTTACAGAAACTTGAACAGATTGCAGAGTTCTTTCCTTAAGTTTCCCATATTATTAAGATCTTTCATTACTATGATGTATTTGTTATAACTAATAAAAATAACTGATAAATTATATAGTGATTTGAAAAGGAATGCCCACTATAGGCTCATATATTTGAATGCTTGGTCATAAGAAAGTTACGCTGCTTGAGATGAATTAGGACATATGGCCTTGTTGATGGAAGTTATCACTGGGGTCAGTGTTCAGAATTTCAAAAGTTCAAGCCAGGCCCAGTATCTGTGTCTTCCTGCTGCCTACAGATCTAGATGTAGGACTTTCAACTATCATGTCTGCCTGCATGCTGCCATGCTCCTCCCTGCCATGAAGATGATGAAGTAAACCACTGAAACTGTAAGCAAGCTCCAATTAAATGATTTCTTTGTGTAAGAGTTGCTATGGTCATGCTGTCTGCTCACAGCAATAGAACCTAAGACTCGTTTACTCAAGTCCATAGTTTACATTAGTTATGTGTTGTATGCCCATTCATAGTGCAGTTCCATGGCATCTGTAATGCACCGTATCATGTACCCATTATTACAATATTATAATAGTTTCATTCCCCCAAAGTTTCCCAGTGCTTCACTTCTCTCCCTCCTTCTGAAATTCACCTCTGAAAACTACTGATCATCATCACCACCTTAATTTTTGCCTTTCCCAAAGGGATAGCCTTTTTAGAATAGTTCTTCAGTAAGCAACATTTATCTATGGTTCTGTAGAAACATTAATTTTCCATTTTTTTCCTTTCAGTCTTTTAGACAGGGTCTCATGTATCCCAAATGGCTTATAACTTTCTGTATTGTTAAGCATGTCCTTGAACTCCTGATCTTACTGCATCAACCTCCCAAGACCCTGGATTACAGGAATGCACCACCACACCTGAGATGCTTTATCAATTTTCAAGGCTTGTTACCTTATTTCTTATTTTTTTAAATCCATATTTTTGTTGTATGGTATAAAACAATTTGTTTTTTCGCCCACCTTCTGTAGAACATATTAGCTACACCCAGGTTTGGACAGTTATGAATAAAACTGCTCTAGACATCTGTCTGCAGTACATGGAAATAAGTGTTTGATTAACCTGGGTAACCAAAGAGGGATAAAATTGCTGTGTTATATGAGTATATTTCATTTTGAAAGAAACTGTCATGCTGCCTTCAGAAATCGCTGTAGTATGTTTTTCTCTTCATCTGCAGTTAAGAATTATACCCCCCACACCAAAAAATAATTGTTTCCCACTTTCAAAAGTATCTGTTGCCAATGGCTTGCATTTAAATGTCTCATAAATGAGTGTTCTATTTCATCAAGTATAAATTTCAACAGACAGAGATCAAGCTTGACAAGAGCATCAGGATATAAAATTAATACACAACACAAAAATCAGTAGCCATCCTTGGCCTGGCATGGTGGCATATGACTTTAATTCTAGTACTTGGGAGGCAGAGGGGTGAATCTCTGTGAGTTCAAGGCTAGCTTGGACTACAAAGCCAGTTTCAGGACAGCCAGGGTTACACAGACCCTCCCCCCACATTGATATATACATAAAATAAAAAAATACTTTCTGTATATCTTACTTTCACTGCTTCTTGTGCCTTTCGGCTGGTGCCTGGTTTCAGGCCCCAGGTATCTCCCTCATTCTCGCTTTTCATTTCCTCTCCTTCTTCCTCTCCTTGTTTGAGCCTAGAGTTATCCTCCTATTCTCTCTGCTTGCTAGCCCTGTTTACCCTTTCTCTGCCTAGCTATTGGCCGTTCAGCTCTTTATTAATCGGGTGACTCAGGGAAGCAAGGTGAAATGGATGCAACACACCTTTGCATAATTACACACGTGTCCATACATCATTAAACAAATGCAGCACTGTCAATGGTGGTGCACGTCTTTCATCTCAGCACTCCAGAGGCAGAGGCAGGCGGATCTCTTCAACTTTGACACTGGCTTGTTCTACAGAGTGAATTCCAGGAAAGACTCCAAAAGTCACAGAGAAATTCTGTCTTAGAAAGAAAGAAAGGAAGGGCAGGAGGGAGGGAGGAAAAAGAAATGCAACATACACAAAACTGACATACCTTTAAATGTTAAAGTAATATTCTGCAGCATGAACAAATGTAACACATCTTTGCCTAGTTAAAATAATACTGTACAACACCATACGACACTGTATTGTTCTACAGAGATCATCTATGTTCATTTCTGCTCTATCCATAATAGCTAGGAAATGGAGACACCTACACAGCACCGACAGATGAATAGATATTCATATGATACATATATACAATAGAATTTTATTCAGCTATAAAAAATCATAACTTTGCAAGAAAATGGATGGAACCAAGTAAGTAGAATTCTGGGTGAGGTAACCAGGTCCAGAAAGTCCAATGAGGCATATTCTCTTATACATAGATCACAGATTCCAGTTTGTAATATTGGTTGTCTAAATTGGAATGGCTATAGAGACCTGGAAGCAATAAGAAAAAGATGAATGGCAAGGGGGTCAGGAGCAGAGGCCTTAAGGGTGATGGGGATTGTAGAACATATGTGCTATGAAACAAAGAGGAGGGAATGTGAGGCGTGGTAAGGTTTAAGCAGGGGTGTGGGTATGGGGGGGAGCTAGGTGTATGGGAATGGTCAACAAAAGCTGAGGTGTGAGGAAGAAGCCACAGAGAAACCCACTGGGTGTGCATGTTCTTTTTTTACTTTTTCCTTTTAACTGATTTCTTGGGAATTTCACATCATGCACCTCAATACCACTCATTTCCCAGTCTTTCCAGGTCCAACCTCCACCCTTAGGAAAAAAAAAAACAAAGAGCATTTTGCTCCCTAGTCTTTCCTGCCTCTCCATCACATATCCATTCATGGTGGTGGCCTTGGGGGCTGTGGTGTGTCATGCACCATATCCTTTTGCCCAGATAGCTTTACTTGCAAAGGTTCCTTGCAGTGAGTTGTTAGTCTGGTTCAAGGCCTGTAACCTCTAGTATATCATCAATACTGGACCCTTACCAAAACTTCTCTCCGATATCTTGCTGTTGCCCCAGTTATGGAGATCATACAGGTATGGTTCCTCAGACCCAATCCCTTTATGCATTCCCGTAGGTCATAGATGTTGGGGTGGGCCAACTCAAAGTCCTTGATATGGGCCTGGATGGATATGCACTCCACCAAGACTGCCCCCTCAGGGAAGGGTCAGGGTCAGCTCTCAAGTGCTTATGCTGTTGGGGCCAGCTCTCTCTCATGAACATCTGGAGAGGGATGGAATCAGCTCTCCTGTGTATGGGGCCAGCTATCCTTTTGCAGCTGCCAGCAAGGGGAACAAGGCAGCATTCTCACTGAGGTGGCAGGACCCTAGTGGTAACACGATCAACAAATATCAGCCCAGATCCTGGCTGAGGTAGGACCACCAACCTAGACATGACCCTTGGTGGCAACTGGGACCCACACAACACCATGAGTCAAGGTGGCAGTGCAAGCCATTCAGATTAGTATGGCCCCAGCAACAGAATGGTCCTCAAACACCAATATGATGACTTAGACCCAGACATGGTACTTGGCTGCAGCTCAGGCCCAGATGTCACCATGACCTTGGGTGGAAGTGTTGGGCACTCAAATTAGTATGCCCTGGCAACCGCATGGTCCTCACACATCAACATGGCCTCCAACGATGGCCAAGACCACAGGCATCTGTGGTGTTCTCTAGTAACATGGGTGAAAGACCTCAACAAAGACAGTTGTGGTAGGGCCACGGACCCAGACATGGTCCTTGGTGGCAGCACAGGCCCAGACATGACGTGACCCTGGGTGTGAGTGTAGGCCACCTACTTCAGCCTATTCCTCACTGCCATTGTGTCTTCAGCTCCATTTCTCTCCATCGTGCACTAACCACTCTGCTTCTCCTTCTCACCACCACATAAGCTCATTGTAGTGGTGATGGCCAGGGCATGGGTGCTGGGCTGGCTTCCCAACTCATTGCATTTTAAGTTAATTTTTAAAACATAATTTTAAAGACTTTGAATGGAGGTAGTAGCATGCATGGATTGATAATGTCAATCCTAGAAGCAACTGGTTAAATAAAAATCCCAGTGCCAGATGTGGGACACCACCCTAGAAGTCAATGACCAGGAAGGCTTTGTGGGGCCCCGAAACTCTACAGGTTATAGCATGACCACTGGTTGACCATCAGAACGACATGTTTCGACCCTACTGTTGAAGATGTGCCTTGGTTGCTGAATACAGCAAAAACATACTGTAACTGAGCTTCAGTTTCTTTCCTACCAGCAGGGAACTGGGGGAGAAAAGTCAGAAAGCATTGGGACAAGCTTGAAACCTGGCACACTATAGTGCAGACTTGCCATGTTCTCACTGGTAACATAGTAACACAATTGTTTGCAGGACAATTGCACTAGTTTTGTGTTGCTGTAGTAAAACACCGAGAGCAAGGCCACTCATATAACAAAGAGTTTATATGGGCATATGGTTCTAGAGAGATAAAAACCTATGATGACAGAGGAGAGCCAGGACAGCAAGCAGCAGGTGACTGAGAAACTATACAAGCATGAAAAAGGAACAAAACTAGAAGCGGTGGAAGCTTTTATAATCTCGAATCCTGCCCCTAGTGACATACTTCCTCTGACAAGACTACATCACATATACATACCCAAACAGCAAAGAGGAACAAGTGTTCAAAAGCCTGAGATGATGGAGAACATTTCTCATGCAAACCACCACAACAACTAACCAATTTTTATTGGGCCTGAGGTCCACTCTAGCATAGGCAGGTGTTCACATCAGTAATACAAACCTGTTCAAAGGCCTGTGGCTGAAGAAGTGATATGAACCAGGGGGAAACCTACCTCTTTTGCTTTGCTAAGTGGACATGTCAAACTGTCTCCTAAATACTTTTGTATGTACTCAAATACTAGTGCTTCAAGCAAAATGCCTTCTCTCTGTAGTGATATATTAAATTTCATATATATGTGGATATATTCTGTTTATCTGCCTTCCTACCTATCTGTCTACACAGTGTTGTCTGTTTCCAGCTTCTGACTCCCTTAGTCTAGAGTGGAGTGGAAATGAATCTTAGTATCTAAATTAAATTATCCAGAAAATTTTAATATATTATACCGAAGGGATTGGGTGAGGGTTTTTGCATTATTGATATTATCACTTAAGACATTAAAGAATGCTTGTGAGTTTAAGGGCCCCGTCTAATAAAAAATGAGAAACCAATGATGTAAGATTTGATATTATTCATTACGATTCAGAGAGAAGAGGAAAAGAATAATTAAGTGTGGGAAGAAATGGCTATTTTTCATTATATTGAGGTGGAATGTGTATAACAAAAGACAACCATTTTAAAGCGAACAATTAGTGCCATTTAGCACATTGACAACATTGTGTAGCCACCATATCTATCTAGCATCCACGTGTTTTCTTCACCCCTCTATATGTTACCAGAATCAGATGAGTCACTTGTTTCAAACACTAATCAAATAGAAAAATAAAATCATCAGTTGGGGATGAAGGGCCCCATGCATACATGCAGATGACAGGAAACTGTTACATAAACTCCTCAAAGGACTCTAAATCATAGGCTTGTAACAACTTTTCCCCAAAACTTTCCATTCTGAGGTTTCTTGTTGGAGTCAAGGACAGCTAGTCTAATACACCAGATCCCCTGCCTAATATGCTCTCTCTGTTAATGAACTGTTTTAGGACAAATAATATGTACCTCTCTTCTGCCTTTACAAATATATTCTTACCTCAGTCTCCCTGCATTGACTCTTAGTCCCCTACAGCCTGTGTGTCCCAGGTTATAATCCTCTTGTTTGCTCCCAAATAAACCCGTCACCTTTAGGAATACTGTTATTTAGGGAGACAGGCCACAAAGAAACCAGGTACCTATTAAGCAGTCATTTTGTATTCTGCTCTTCTCTTTACCTCCACTTCCCCACATCCACCAACCTCTGCTTGGGTATTCCAAATAAGTAGAATTTACAATATGTGATTATTTGTGTCCGAATGAAACAGGACTTTATAAGTGGTTTTCCCCATTATAACAGGAGAAAAAAATCCAAGAACGTGAATACATGTCAGGAAAGATGCAATGATCTTCAGGAGAGAAGATGAGGCAATGCCAATTGCTTATGTCCGACTGATGAATAAGAAAAAAGGCGATGCTGATAAATGAGGACAAGTGTTTAATGAAATGTAGGTAAGAGCTTGTGAGGGAATCTCAAGTAGTGAACTGGTAATCTCAGAGAGTGGTAAATGAATCAATTAATCAAATGTATATGATGGGGGGGATGATTGTGTTTCAACAAGATTGTGAAGGTTTAGGACAGCAGTAGAAGGAGGTAAGGGTGGAGAATTGATTATGAGTATGGACCTTAGATTCTACTGCCATGTTAAGGTGGAAAGTAAGTTGAATAGGTAGATGTTGAGAAATAGGCAAGTTCGTGTATTGGAACACACGAGACTGAAGAATTATTAGGGTGTAATTCTAAAAAGTATTCTGTGTAGGGAGGCATTCAAAGTTGAAATGTTTACAGTCAGGATATTGGAGATACTGCTATGCTAAGAACAAGGTCGATGTAGAAAAAGTTAAAAAGTAAGCTAAGGGTCTGGGGAGATGGCTTACTCAGTAAAATGCTTGTTATACAAACACAAGGAACCAGGTATAAGCACAAGCATCCATGTACAAAGCCATGTGTAGCAGAATTTTCTAGGAATCCTAGTTCTGAGAGGGCAGAGGCCTGTGGATCCCTGGAGCTCATTGGCTAGCAAGTCTTGTTAAATCAGTAAGCCCTGGGTTCAGTGACAGACCCTTTCTCAATAAAGTGTAGAGTTACAGAGGAAGACAACCAACATTGACCTCTGACCTCTACACATGAGATCACGCTCAAAACTGCATTGTTTTTGGTTCATTTCTGTTACTATGATAAGATAGCCTGACCAACAGTAACTAAGGGAGAAAAGTTTATTTTAGTTCAAAATATCAAGTTACAGTCTGTTCCTATGGGGAAGACATGGAGGTAGAGATAAAGACAGAGAGCTAGAGACAGCTATGTGCATCACAGCCACAGTAAAGAGCAGAGAGAAACAACTGTGAGGGCAAAGGTCAAGTGAAAAAAAAAGCAAAATGCCTTCCATGTGTTTTCGAGTGGGTTGCCGCCAGTGGCTTCACCTACATTTAGGGAGATTCTTCCTATGGATCAAGACAATTCCCAAACACAGACATGTCCCCCAGACCAAGCTGGTGTAGAAGCTTTCTTCCTACATGATTGTAGGTTATTTCAACTTGAGAATTAAAACTAGCTGCCAAACATGTACACAGAGATACACTACACACACAAAAACATAGGCTAAGAAAAGCTCACTGGAGCTGAGGGGCATGTCTTGGGAGACAATTCTTTATGTGTTTCTGGCGCCTCAGCATGCAATAGGACAACTGTGGATTGGTTTTATTTGTTTTACTTTTTATTTCCTCCTCCTCTTCCTCTTCCTCCTCCTCCTCTTCCTCCTCCTCCTCCTCTTCCTCCTCCTCCTCCTCTTCCTCCTTTTCTTCCTCCTCCTCCTCTTCCTCCTCCTCCTCGTCCTCTTCCCTCCTCTTCCTCCTCTTCCTCTTCCTCCTCATTCTCCTCCTCTTCCTCCTCCTCCTCCTTTTCCTCCTCCTCTTCTTCTCACTGTGTAGTCAATAGCTTCAGAAGGCAAATGTGTTTCACTCTAGTGTGGAGGACAGTTAGGTTTCTTGGTGATACAGTGACAGAAATGCCTTCCTCTGGGGTAAAAGTTGTGAAGTTACAGATGTGCTCCCTATTATGTTTGGAACTTCTGGAACTTCAGTTCTGAAAAACCCCATTATGGATGCAACATTTGCTTGGGCTTGTATCTCCAGTATCTCTATGGAATCTGAGGCAGGGAAAATGGAAATGATGACACTCTCAAGCCCAGATGCTGATTGCATCATGAGCAATGAAATTAGTACTATCTGCCCCAGGAATCTCTTTTTCCCGCCAAAACTTATGATGCTATAGCATGCTAAAATTTCAGTTAAACAGGAAGAATATGTTTAATAGATTTTCATCCAAAATGGTAAAGTTAGTTAATAACAGTGAATTTTACATTTTTTATATTTCTAAATTAATATATTTTTAAAGTAAAAATGCTAAAAGTATGTGAAGTAATAAATGTGCTAAGTAGTCCAATTAGACATTCTACAATCTATACATATTTTAATGCAACATGTACATGATAAACATACAAAAATTGCCAATTAAAAGGTTTACTGAAAAGCCAATTTAAAGAAATGGTTATGGTTTTTTAGTGAGAGTGGAGTTTAATTACATGGGAGATACATAGTTATTACTCCAGAAGATTGTAAGAAAACAAGAGTCTTAGTGTGGGATTCCCCTCTGTATGCTGTGAGTATGCTTTATTGCCATTGGATAAAAAAGCTGCCTTTCAGTCAGTGGCTTGGTAGAGAAAAGCCAGGAGGGAAATCCAAGCAGAGATGTATAGAGAGAGTAGGCAGAATCACAAACATGTCATATAGCCACTGGAGGAGAAAGACGCGAGCCACCAGCCAGAACCTTGCCAGTAAACCATGAACTTCATGGTAAAATATAAAATAATAGAAATGGATTAATTTAAGAGTTTGCTAGAAATATGCTTAAGCTATTGGCCAAACAGTATTGCAATTAATATATTTTCTGTGTGATTATTTCGGGTCTGGGTGGCCAGGAAATGAACAAGCAGCCTCCGTCTACAGGGTTTTCTGGGGAAAGCATGTTTTACTTAGTGCAGCACAGTAAAGGGAAAATTCAGAGACAATATTAATTAAAATATTAAAAATATAAATTTGTTGAGTGTAAACACACATATTGGGAGAACATGGAAGAGAGAACTGTTCTGATTTTGAAACACACTTGGAGATGTAAGTCAGGATGATCTAAAGAGTGAAATACACTGATGGATAACAAGGATGTTAGAGTCAGGGACAGAACCTTAGAATATGGAATCTGGTCTTAGTTTAAGTCAGGTTGGTAGTGAGACCGAGAATGTAAAACAGGCCATAGGTGCAGGATGGATTCAGTGAAGAAGTCTAGATTGGAGTTAAGGAGCGTCAAGCAGTATATGAATTATAACTGAAACCATGGAATTAGATAGCCAAAGGAATGTCTGATAAGTAACAAAGAAGAAAGTTAAGAAAAGAACTTCAGCACTTGGTGGTCAGGTAGGGAAGTAAGCCTGGGTCAGAAGGATAATGTTTAGAATGGAGAGGCACCTGCCGCCATCCTGACCACAGTCTTATTTAGGATTTCTATTACTTTGATGAAACAAGTTGGGAGGAAAGGATTTATTTGGCTTACACTTCCACATCATAGTCCTTCAGTGGACAGGAAGTCAGGACAGTAACTCAAACAGGGCAGGAACCTGGAGGCAGGAGCTGATGCAGAGGCCATAAAGGGTGCTGCTTGCTGGCTTGCTCCTCATGGCTGCTCAGCCTGCTTTCTCATAGAACTCAGGATCACCAGCCCAGGAATAACACCACCCACCATGGGCTGCCCTCCCCCATCAATCACTAATTAAGAAAATGCCTTGCAACCAGATCTTTTGGAGGCATTTTTCAGTTGAGGTCCTTTCCTTTCCAGTGACTATAACTTATGTCAAGTTGACATATAATTCACTAGCACACCACCTGAGTTTGATCCCCTGAACCCAAGTGGTAGAAGCGGAGAACTGACTCCAACAAATAGTCCTCTGACCTTCACTTGTACACTGTAGCATATGTGGGTGTGAGCAAAATAAATAAATAAAATGTAATTTGTAAAACTCTATTTTAAAAAGAAAGATAAACTTTTACATCTAAAGGAGACAAATGAAAGAGCTGACAAAAACTTACAAAAAACCTTTGAAGGTAAAATGATAGATTAAGAGCTGCCTCTGTGTGCATGAAAGAGACTTTCTCAGGAGAGAAAGGGTTTGATGTGATCCATGATAGAGAGATTGGAAGAATATCAGAATTTTAAAAAAAAGATGATAAAGCGGCTGAAAAGCAGAGAAATCAAATGATATGCATTGAAGAGGGGTAAACAGCATGTGATTCAGCTCTGGCTTCACAGCAGGGAAAAAAATAAATCAATCTTGGCCAAATGTCAGGCCCTAACCAGAAGATACTAGGATATGCTAGCAATTCCCGTAAGTGTCAAACCCAGTTGGAAAATTTGGTATGACTGGTCAACTTTGGAGGCAAAGCACATTTTATCACTCCCTTATCTCAACAGCCTTTACATAGACACTAACATGAAAGGAGGTGTCTTGTTTGAGAATAAACTACCCTGTGAGTCTGACAATAGGAAACACAAGTCAGAGAGCCTAGTAACAGCCGCAGCCTCTGAGTAGGAGGGGGATATATTGAGTTTAGGCAGCAAGACTTTAGGGAGGGAAATGTGGATGGTGCTTGGCCCTCTGTATTAAGAAGCAAAATCTGTCCACCTGAGGATAATGTAGAGCCCAAGAGCCCAGAATCGACAGTCATGGGCTTCAAGCCTGAAATGCCCCCTCTGCTTCATGTTTTAACTGCCAGCAGGACTAAGGACTCTAAAGCTAGTCCAGGTACTTAGCTCGCACACCTCAACCCTCTTCCAGACCATTTAATGAAGAGTAGGAAATAAAAGGAAACAGTGTTTTTCTAAGTTGGAGTTCAGCACTCTTTGCTTTTCCCTGTCTCCAGGGCACTTGAGATACATCCCTTGTCCTGGACTTGAGCCACTCAAAGCATTCTCTGGAGCAAGTGAAAAACTGCCCAGCCCAGGGGATGCAAAGTGAAGGTTTGAATGCAGAAAAGGGAAGTTCCACAACTGTAGCAGCCCTGATGCTCTGGGCTCTGATCTATCCTAGGGAAGAAGGGAGGAGACCCCATCCTTTACTGTCATCTGCTCCACCTGGCAGACTCGAAGGAAAGAGCTGCTCCACTCCTTTGCTCTTCACAAAATTATTTGTTCTGCTCCTTTTATCTTGTTGCTATGTATTTTGCATCTCTTTTACTTTCTCTTAAAACTTTGTGTTTGTAGTTTATTCTGTCTTATAAGTGTTTAATTTTTTGTGCATTTTCTTTACTGTACAATCAACTTTTTTCTTCTCCTGGATTTTCTCTCCCTCTTCCTGCTGTGTTTTGGTAGTCAGTAGTTTTCACTAATTTTTCTCTCTGGTCTAGTTTGTTCTAGTCTGAACTGGTGTGCTGTTGTTATAAATAGCTTCTTTTGTCCTCTCTGAAAACTTGTGGAGATTTGGGTCTTCAAAAATAGGCTGCCCATCAAGGAGACCTCCAAATAAATCCAGAGCCCAATATATAAACGAATCATAACACAGAAACATGAAAATAAGTGAAAATCAAGCTGAGATGAGTCTTCCTAACCATAACCATAACTTCTCAGTTACTGAATCCAAGCATGCTGAAATAGTTAAAATGCTTTAATTCAAAAGCCTACCTTTTCTTAAAAAAAAAAAAAAAGATCTATCTTCCTCTGCTTCCGGACTGCTGGGATTGAAGGCATGTGTTACCAACTACTGGCTCTCAAAAGCCTACTTTTGAAATGTTTTTAGAAAATATTACATTTTGATGTAAAGAAGGAAAGAAAATAAAGAAGGAAGGAAGGTAGAAAAAACAAACCACCAACCATGACCACAGATTTTGAGGACTCCAGGACAGAGTCCTTACTTTTCTTAGTTTCATAATAAATGCCTGACTAAGCTGCCTACAAGCAAAGGGACCTGTTGTGGCTAGCAGTTTGCAAGGTATACTTTCCACCATGGCGGTAAAGACATGGTCGTTCATGACTCCATGGCCATGGGAGGTTGTGGCAGCACATCACATTGGTGATTGGGAAGCAAAGACAGAGAATGAAGCCAGACCTTCCCAGTAAGACTTTTCTACCTCATGGTTGTTTCTCAAGATGTAAGCTTTCCTAAGTTTATATGAACCCACAGAGACTGAAGCCTAGCAGCCTGCAAAGGTCTCCACAGGTCGGCACCAGGTCCTCTATATACTATGGCTTCCAGTTTAATGTTCATATGGGATTCCTGAGTGTGTGAATGAGTGTGTTGTAGGCACCTGTTGGGGTGACATCTGTTGGAGTCCAGCCCCGATGGGTTTGTACTTTCCAGGGTAGAAGCATGTGGATTAGAAATGTTAGACAAGAGAAACAGAGATATGAAAGAAATACAGAGACATAGGATAGAACCAGGAGGGTAATCCAGTGAATACTGAATCCTAATACACCCATGTTTATTTTCTATATGTTTATATACCCCAATCCAAAAAGGGGGGAAGAAGGCAAAAGACTGCTTTAACATGACACAGAGGACAAACATAACAATTACTTGTTTCAAACCACTATTTCCCAAGTTAAGCATTCTGATGTTTTAGGCAGAGGAAATGCAGTGACTACACCTTAGACCAAGTATCCTGTAGGCAGATATTCCCTGGGTCAAACCTCCTGTGTTGTCCTTGAAGGAGCATGGATAGGCTTGAATTCTCTGACCTTTATTCAAGATGGAGCAGATCCACCTCTATGGGTCATCTGAATATCCAAAACACCAAATAACCACACCCTAAAGTCAGGATATCCTTTTTGTAGCCACTCCTTAAGTCAGATTTCTCAAAAACTTTGAAAAATCAAGAATAGACTAGGCTCTCTGACCTTCAGTCAAGGTGGAGTGGGCCCACTTTTGTGGGCCCCCACATGAGTGGATTTCTTATTCTTGTGCCTTCTCTTGGGATCTTTTCCTTCTGTTGCCTTGTGTTGTCCACCTTCAATGTGAGAGTTTTTGTCTTCACTTATATTTTATTTTAGTATTTTATTATTTCTTAGAATCCTGTTCTTTTCTGATGAGAGACAGAAAAAGAAATGGATTTGGATTAAAGGGGAGGTGGGGAGGAAATGGTAGGAATGGAGAGAGGATAAGTAGTAAAAGTGGGATATATTATGTGAGAAAATAATTTACGTTCAATAAAAAGGGAAAATGATGTAAGCTTTGAGCTACTGCTCCAGTACCATGTCTGCCTGCCTGCTGTCATGGTCTCTGTCCTGAAATGCACCCTCTGAAACTGTAATCCCCCAATAAACTCTAAGTTGCCTTGGTCATGGTGTTTTCTCAGGGCAATAGGTAAGTAACTAAGACAAAGATCAATAGATATTTAGAATCCCATGTAGGCATGACCAAAATAACCTCTCTATTATACAGTATAGCTAAAATGCTAAGGCATATAAACAATGCTAAAATCTGTGAAAGGAAATGTTAACTTATAAGCATCAGACATCTCAGCAGAAACTACAGAAACCAGGAAAGCATACAATGATGTATTTCAAGCTCTGTGAGTAAGTACATTCCACGATTAGTATGACCCACAAAATTACCTTTCAAAATTGATGGAGAAACTTACAAGACAATAAACTACTTAATAATTAATGGACATCACATTCACTTTGTAGGTGATGCCTAAAAGGAATCCAACATACAGAAATCACAAAAGTCATCTTAATAAATGCAGAAAAGGCCTTTGACAAAGTTACACCTACCTTCATGATAAAGCTCTGAAGAAACTAGGAATGGAAGGAACATACTTTAATATAAGGGCTAAATATGACAAATATGTGGCCTACATTATACTAAATGGGAAAACTTAAAATCATTTTCTTTTCTGAAATCAGTAGAGAGAGGCAAGTCCACTTCCTCCCTCTTATTTAATATGGTGCTTAAAGTCTTAGAATGAGGCAAGAGAAACAATTAAAGGAGGCAGAAGATATGAGAAACCACATCATCACAACTTACAGGTTGTAAGTGTTGAGGCTGTGAGGGGAAAGGTATCCTGGCAGTCAGGATGCATGGAATACCCCAGCTACACTGCACACTAAACCTCAGACAAAAGAGGGTGAGTGTCTCTGGGAGAGAAACAAAGAACTGAACAGGAGGCAGACTTTATACAGTGTTTCTTGGAGGGTAGAGCTTTTGAGGGTGGACTGGTATGGGTGGGGTTTTATAGTCTGATCTTGGAACAAGGTCAGGGATTGGTAAGATTTTAAGGTCAGGGATTGGTAGGATTTTGGGATTTTGTGCCCTGATATTTGAAGTTTTTGGTTTTGTTTTGTTTTTTTTCTTGTAGGGGCTAGAAATGACTTTTATGGCCTTAAGAGTAGCCTGGGGGTATATATGCATATACTTAAAAGGCCTTTAAACTCCATCTGAGAACTTGTAGATCTAATAGTTTTAGCCAAGTACCTGATTGTAAAAAATCAAGACAAAAAAATCATTAGCATAAGACTTTCTATATATCAAAGTGACCATACTGAAGTAAAAAAATCAGGAAGATAATCACACTTCATAATATCCTTTAAAATACCTAGGTAATAAGTTTTCTGAACCTAATAATAGGTTTCTACACCAATGCAGTAAGCCAGATCAAGCAGAACTGAGAATAAAACAGGCTTATTTGAGGAAAATAACTCCCAGGTGAGTTCTTCAGTCCCAGAGATCGAGGCTAGAGAAGTTGCACCCCCAAACTAAAGCAGGGAGACTTTACAGGCTATAGGCAAGGAGTGATGACATGTCTGGAAGAAGTCGGATTTGTACCCAAGTATGGTCATAAGGTTGGCCTGGGGTTTGCTCTACTGGTAGCAATAGAGCACATTGCAATAACTACCAAGAAGGAAAGCAGAACTGTGCTTTTTGGCACCTTTTCTTTGGAGAGAGAGATGAGTAGGGAAGGAATGGGGCTTTCCGGATTGTGCAGGGGTAAGTTGGAGGTTCCAGTGGAACACTAGGAGTGCCAGGCATGTGGGATGCACCTTTAATCCTAGCAGTCAGGGTTGGTAAACTGAGATCCACCCGTATTCCAGAGCCAGATGCTTCCCCACCCTCACCCTGCCTTCAGCAGACTCAGTGTCAGTGACCCCTCATTAACAGCCAATGTGACATGTTTCCACTCTTACTATCTTGTGTTTTCCCTATTCACATGCCCCATACATCCTATGACGCCCAAACCCTCATGGCCTGGTTTCTTTCTTTTTTTCTATCCCGACTCATAGGGAGCCTTCCTCCTATCCCTCAATAAATCTCTTCTGTAAGATTTATTGTGTGGTGTGATTTTGTGGAATTTCTTGGCTTTCAGATCACTAGGATACCCTTTTGCTAAAAAAAAAAAAACTCTTTCAGGCAGAGACAGAGATAGAGGCAGATGCAAGCAGCTCTCTATGAGTTCATGGCTAGCCTACTCTACATAATGAGTTTCTGGCCCAAAAAATGACAATGAGAGTCTCAAAACTCCAAAAATACCTAGGACTGAACCTAACCAAAATGATTATCAATGAGGGTGTTTCCAGAAAGGTTTCACTGTGCATCCATATGCGTCTTTGCAATAAGATTTCATTTGTTTGGTTGATTTGATTTGGTTTTTCGAGACAGGGTTTCACTGTGTAGCCCTGATTATTCTAAAACTAACTCTGTAAACCAGGCTGGTCTTGAACTCACAGAGATCCACCTGCCTCTGCCTCTCAAGTGTGCCTCCACTGCCCAGTGGCAATAAGATTTTTATAATTTTAATTTTTATACTCTTACCAAAAAGTCATCAAGGCACAACATTCTTCAGAATAGATAGTGTCATAATAATTATCAGTAGACTTGGAATCCTATAACATCTGAAATCGGAAAAGCAATGAAATGAATAGTACTCATGCAAATTTGAAAATTTTTTGTTCTCTGGTTCAGGGTTTCTCGTCAAAAGTGTTATCAGATAATTATTTGCTGAAGGTTTTTAGACAGTTAACAGCATCCCTTGCCTCTATCCAGTAGATGCCAAGAGTTATAAATTGCTATAAATTCTCTCCTCATTTATAATGTCAAAAATTGTCTCCAGAGCCCCTGATCCTGTACCAGAAGAGACATTGGAGGGGTGAGTGTGTTCTTGACCGGCGGCAGAAGCCCCAGAAAAGGAGCACAGACATTCCTCAACACCCTAATCTTTCTGGTCATTCTGCAGGGGATTCTCTCCCTGGCTACTGCCTTTCTCTTCCTACCCCATCCCAGCTTGTGCCCAGGCACCCCTTCCATTCTTCAGGGTCATAAGACCCCCCAACTCAGCCTGTTATGGGGCTGGGACTGGGTGGTGAGTGTACGGGCAGGAGTTCCTTTGTTTCACTAAGCCTGCAGCCAGCCAGCTAGCCCTTTTGTCTGCCAGGTCCCTGGACAGCAAGGGGCCCTGATCCTGTACCATAAGATCCATCGGAGAGCATTTGAAGGAAGAGATGGGCAGGCACCAGTGCAAGAATTCCTCCAACA
>LOEQ01004724.1:56634-73215 GCA_001685075.1 Bramus lutescens | reverse complement strand
CACACACACACACACACACACACACACACACCCCAAGTCAGCTATCCTGTCTGCCTGGAGCTGTGTGTATGGGGAGCTACCTGAGGTTGCGGCCAGCACCCCTGTTAGCCTGCACATTACCTATGATGGAAAGGAAGGCTCTGGCCCTGGCTGGCTCATATGTGCTCCCTTGGAGTGTTGCCTCGCACACATACAGCCCTGTGTCTGCCGACGTCGGGTTGCTGATGGTAAGGCGCCTCCCGTAGCTGTGCAGTCCGCTTGTGAGTCGAACTCCGTTTCTCTTCCAGTGCACACTCAGCTCCTCCAAGGGCCTGTGAAAGAGTGCAAGGGCATCAGTGATCATGGTGCTGAATCATGTAGACGGCAGCAATAATAATTTCAGGTCTTCAGCACGAGTTGACAAAGCTAATTCTACCAGGAGCCATGGCGGGTTGAACAATGAACATTTAAAAATCAATCCAGATACAGCTCCACTCCCTCACGGCTTTCCTCAATGAGATATTATGCTCAAGGGCTATTGAGCAAGGATAGCTAATTGCGGTAGCAATGGACCATACATGCTAATGATTCCATTTGCCCAGAAAAAGAATGCTTAAAACAAATACTACTAGGGGACCCACAGCTACATGGGAGGTGTGACCATCTAAACTCCAGCCTGGAGTGAACAGGAAGTAAGTAGGCAGGGCATGCCTGGGACTACAAGAAAGGGAACTTAGTTTTCCTTGGTTGCTCAGGGTATGGTAGAATATTATTCTAACCAGGCAAAGATGTGTCATATATTTTATGCTGCAGAATATTACTTTACCAGTGTAAAGGTGTGTTTCTTTTGTTTCTGCCGCATTTATTTAATTATGTAAGTTGTGTTGCATCTGTTTCACCTTGCCTGTCTAAGGCACCTGATTGGTCTAAGAAAGAGCTGAACAGCCAACAGCTAGGCAAGAGGAAGGATAAGCAGGGCTGTCAGGCAGAGAGAATAAATAGGAGTAGAAATCTAGAAAAAGAGATGAAAAGAAGAACAAAAGAAGAATGAGGAGAGATACCAGTCAGACATAGAGCAGCAAGCAGTGAAAATAAGATACAGAAGAAAGGTAATAAGCCCCGAGGCAAAGGTAGATAAAGAGAAACAGGTTACGTTAAAGGAGTTAGCCAGAAACATACCTAAGCTAGACGGAGCATTCACAACTAATAATAAGTCTTCCATGATTTGGGAGCTGATGGTGGCTTAAAAGAAAAAGTCTGGTACCCAGGGGCCTGGTTCATTTTCCCCCCAACAGCTTGGGTCATTGCTGCTGAGATCTCCCCAACACCAGGAGCTAAACTGAAAAGCTCCATCCACTGTAGAGGCAGTGTGAGGTTCCCTGCATTCCCACACGTGTGACACGAAGTACCCCAGTATAAATGAGCCTGCTGCAATCAGGAGTGTGGGCTCGTGTGCCATCCTCCATGACTGTCTCTTCACGGGAGGATTCACACATTTGGGTTCTCTCTCTCTTATCTTAGTGTATGAGTGGGCATGTTTGTGCGAATGCATGCATGTGTGTGCATGTGCATGTGCGTGTGTGTGTGTGTGTAAGCTAGAGGCAGGTCAACAGGTGTGTCTTTATCACTCCCCACCTTAGTTTTTGAGTCAGGGTCTCTCACTAACCTGTAGCTTGCCATATAGGGTAGGCTGGTTGACCAGAAAACCCCAGGGTTCCTCCTGTCTCTGTCCCTCCAATGTTAGGATTACGGGAGTGAGAAGCCACGTCCCGCTTTGACATGGAGTCTAGGGAATTGAACTTGGGTCCTCATGCTTGTGCAACAGGCACTGTACTGACTAAGCCACCTCCCTGCCCTCTGGTACAGGTTCTGTGCCCTTTATCTGAAATGCTCAGCTATCAGAAGTGCTTTGTATTTTGCACCTGTCTCCCTCTGGAGTATTTGTATATTCACAGTGAGATGGTATGAGGAGGGGACCCCAAGTCTAGACAGAAAATTCATTTGTGCTCCGTCTGTACCTTGCACACTTAGCCCAAAGGGAATCCCCTTGCCATATTTTTAGTGCATCACTGTTTTGACTGCATCAGACGCAGGAGATCAGGCTGGAATTCTCCACTGTGACTTCATGTCAAGGCTCAAAGTTCCAGATTTTGAAAGTATTTCAGGGCCTGGGTTTTTGGATGAGGGATGCCTCACCCATGTTCCCACTCCCAGAGCACACCCTGTACCTGGCGTTGGCTATGCACTCCAAGGTAGTCTCACTGGACCCCACAACCACACTTCTGTTGCCTGGGGCAACCACGATGACAGGGGCCATGGCTTCTTGGCTGTTAGTAGCTCCTGCGGCAGAGAAAACAAAATGTCCATGGAACTCACAGAATGGAAGATGGGGTGACTGGGGAAAGACAGAAGAAGGACCATGCAACACCACACCATGAGGAAGCTCGGAACCTCATGAGCCCTTGAGAAAGCCTAGAGTTTGATATTTTCACATCACCCCTGGCCTCTGTCACACTGTATGAGATGGAGTCCTGCCATAGCTAGTCTTATATGCCAGCCACCTGTCCCCAGTGTGGACAATGTGCAGCAGCAAGCTTTCAAGGGCTTGGAATTTTCCTAAATGCTTCCTTTATTTTTTCCCCCACTGATCTAAGCATTTGCTTATTGAGATCACCTGGCAGACCCACTGTGGCAGTTAATCTTAATTGTCAACCTGATGAGATTTATAATCACCATGGAAACAAACCATGGGGCCTGTCTGTGAGGCTGGCTGAGGTGGGGATTCCCACACTGAATGTGAATGGTACCACCTGTGGGTTGAGAGCCCAGGTGGAAGGCAAAGGCGACAGTGAGCTGAGCATCAGTAGCCAGCCTGCTTCCTGACTGTGGAGTTTCTGCCGCCACACCTCCCTTACCGTGATGGACTTTCACCCTCAAACCGTGCGTCAGAATCAAGCCTTCCTCCCATAAGTTGTCCTTGTCAGATAACTTATCACAGCAAGGAGAAAACTAACATGCCTGCCATCTTCCAGCTAGATCAACTGGACAAACACATCACTGGTTGGGAACTCCTCTAGGCGCAGAGGTTACAGGCCCTGGTGACCTCCCTGGGTGACTGCATTCAGTTATCCAAGAATCTCATTCTCTCTGCAGTCACACTTCCTTTTGGTTTTCTGCTACATAAACACCCGGAGTCCATTCTCCATTTTGTGAGCATCAAACTATAAATAATTTAAGCTCACTTCTGGAGGCAGGAAGGAAAAAGCTATATGCTTTTTTTTTTCTGCTTTCCCCTAAAATACAGTTTGCATCAAAATTAAATGACCACAGCAACTTTAGGAACAGTTTATTTAGGAGAAATCAAGACCAAACATTCGTAGAGCATGGATTTCAATTACAGGGTGTGGATATGAGCAGCTGGGAAACAAAACAAATGTAAATGAATGAAAAGAAAAATGCCCTCTTTGGAACCACACACTGAGCAGCCAGCACACGGACAGTCCAGCTATGCAGAATTTGGGCTCATGGAAGGTTCTGATCCCCCTACACATATGTACAAACATAGCAGCACATAACACACACACACACACACACACACACGTATACAAATAATGATAACAAAGTACTTGGTGCAAGCAGGGCCAGCAAATACATTTTCTTAAACCTATACATCGAGTTCATGGTGGGAGAGCGATTTTCACAGACCTCTAGGTTCCCGGGGAGCTGGCAGCAGCCCTGGCCTTCCCTAACCTCTAGGCCACTGAAGTTCCCTCTAGGATTCCCCTGGGAATCTTCCTGCTAACACCCTCCCTTAGACACCTCAGGGTTGGCTCGCCAGATGTCAGACTGTCACGAAGACTAGAGGGTAGACTAAGCGCCCATCTGAGGAGCGCCCATCTTGTCACCTGTGAACGTCGCTGATGAGGAGAAATGACACAGGGAACTAATGTTCGCAGGTGGTTATGAGGAGTGAAGGCGAGCAGCAGGGGGGAGTGAGAGGTCACTGAGCAGCCTGCTCCCTTGTCATTAGTCACTGTACAGCCGTGGCAGCAGAGAGGGAGCCTGCACTCGGCCGTGGTTCCAGTTGGAACCTCTCTTGCCTGGTCCAACCAAAGAGGCTGAACTTATTGCACGGCACTATCTTCTGACCCCCTTTCCTTTGCTGTGCCTTCTTGCAAAAGGTCCCAGCTGGGTTTGTTGGCTGTTCAATTCCTTTCTAGAAGGCGCAAGTGAAGAAGGCCATGGGACGCTTCTCTGAGGATCCAGTCCCTCCTCTCTGGCAGGTGTATGCGATTCTGTCCTAACTGTATATAGCTATAGAGTCTTGGGGTGGGGCAGGTATATATGGGGAAGACTAGGGGGGAGTTTCCAGTCATGCAGCCTCAGGGGAGCCTTCATCCACACTGGGTACACACCTGCTTTATGGTCACCTGAGCTCCTCCCCGTCACCCCTCTCCCATGTTCCGTATGTGAGTTCTCAGTGTGAGCTTTGGTTTGTCATTGGGACCATAGCAGGAGGGTATAGACACTGGCAAATTCCCACCCCCACTTGGAGAAGCATCTCTAAACAGCAGGTGAAGCTTGGTGCTATTGGGTGACAGATGAAGCAGAAGCATCCTCCCACCCTGGGCTCATAAGAATGCAGGGCATTTACTGGGCATCTTACTTTAAGCACACATAAATTTGCTATTACAGGGCACCCTCACTCCACGGGGGCTTTGGGTTAGTGGAAGGACTTTGGTTCATTAAGGTCATCAGATGTCAGCCTGTCCTCTGCCCCATGCCCCCAATCCCTGGCTCCTGCATTCCTTCAGACTATGCTACGCTCACACAGGACACTTCTGAGAGAAAAAATGAGAAAGGAATGGAGATCATAATTGTAATATATACACAAAGCCACCAGAAATGTAAATTTGACCTGTGCAAGCATCCATAGCAAGGTAAAAGCGAGGCTTGAGGAAATTCTGATTGCAAAGCCCGCATGGTTACTGTTGAAACTGTAAAGCAATACAATAAAAGGTGCTTAAGTAATTGAAATCCAGACGCCCCAACAGCAAGGAGAGTGCTCACTATATACCTTGCTCTGATGTGCTTTCTCCCTATGAAAGGATGCTTCCAATTTTATTTAATTTATTGAGACAGTGTGTCTTGTGTAGCTCAGGCTGGGTTTGAACTCTGAGATGATGTGCTGTCAAATCGTGGTTGTCAGCTTGACCATCTTGGAAGAAGGAACCTCAGTTGAGGATTAATTCCATCAGATTGGCCCATGGATGTGTCTATGGGTCATTTTCTTGATTTTTAGTTGATATAGGAAGAACCAACCCACTGTGGGCAGTGCCATCCCTAGGCAGGGTCCTGGGCTGTTTAGGAAAAGTAGCTGGCAGTGAACCTAGAAGCAAGCCAGTGAGCAGCTTTCCTCCATGGCTCCTGCCTCTGCCCCTGCTCCAGTTTCTGCCCTGACTTCCCTCAGTGATGGATTATGACTGGGATATATTAGCTGAAGAAACCCTTTCTTCCCCAAGTTGCTTTGGGTCATGGTGCTTATCACAGCAACAGAAAGCTAACCAGAATAGATGACTTCAAGCTTCTGTCTATTGCCTCCGCCTCTCCAGCGCTGGGATTACAGGCATGGACCACCACACCTGGTCTTATGTGGTACCAGGAGCAGAAACCAGGACCTCAGGAATGGCAGGTAAGCACTCTACCAACTGATTACGTCCCCAGCTCTACTTCAGTTTCTTTTTTGTTTATTTATTAATTTGTTTTGTTTTGTTTTTTGGTTTCCTGAGACAAGGTTTCTGTAAATAACAGTCCTGGTTGTCCTGGAGCTAGTTCTGTTGCCCAGGCTGGCCTCGAACTCACTGAGATCTGCCTGCCTCTGTGTCCTAAGTGCTGGGATTAAAGGCATGCACCACCACTACCTGGCTAGATTTTTAATTAAAGTATATACACACAGATTTAACATACTTAATCTAAAA
The DNA here is from genome assembly GCA_001685075.1 of Bramus lutescens. Classification (NCBI taxonomy): domain Eukaryota; kingdom Metazoa; phylum Chordata; class Mammalia; order Rodentia; family Cricetidae; genus Bramus; species Bramus lutescens. Next base: position 67,258 of record LOEQ01004724.1, on the reverse strand, counting down.
TGGCAATCTCTTCTAAATCTTTTTAGGAATTTAATGCTATGCACCCATTGTTAGTCTTGATTCAGCAACTTTAAACATTAATGAGAATGCTCTGTGTGACAGACGAGCCCTGAGCTCACACCTCTTCACACATCATTTGTCCTCTGTAATTTACAGGCAGGTCGTTCCTCAGATCAGCACTCAAGTTCATGCCCTGGTTGCCAGGAGTTCATTGTGAATTGTGTGCATGTATGTGTAATAGTTAGTGTATTTATGTATATTTAAAGGCATATGCATATGTAAGCTTAAATATCATATATAGTTAATACATACACATGTGTGCACACTCCTTTTGAAAATTAAGGCAATTAGAAATTCTGGGAAAACCAAATATCTGTATAAAATAGAAGCTTGATCACTGAATACAATGAGGTCATGATGTGGATCATCTTTGCATAGCAAAAGTAATATGAATTCTATGCACATATCTCAATTTTCATTAATGATTACACAATCAGCCATCTGTAGTAAAACTAGAAAGATGCAACTCTGACCATGGAACAGATATGTTGCTAGTTTCAATGGTGGACAACTGTGGAGGACAGAAGAAAAACTCAGGAGCGTGGAGGCAAGCTGAAGAGAGGGGCTTTCAATCCCACAATGCAATAGGGAAGAACTTGGTTCCCAGTAGGCTATGAAATAGGGGTGTGTGGGTTTGGATATACCACAAACACACACACACACACATGCACACAGGCACACATGCACACAACCTTTGCGACTTTAAAATACTGTCTTTCTGTTTTTCTAGGCATGTGTATAGAAAGTTACAATAAGCTTTACAAAGCAGAAGTACTTTATTCCTGTCTGTCTGCCTGTCTGTCTGTCTGCCTCTCCTCCTTGTGGTGGTGGTGGTGGTGGGTGTTGAACCTAGGCCTAGTGCATGCAAGGCAGCAGTTCTACAACTGAGCCACACCCCCAGTCCCTCACTAGAAAATTCCAGTCAAGTGCTCTACCACTGAATTACATCCTCAGCCCTCTTTCCCCTTTCTATTTTGAAACAAGGTCTTGCTAAGTTGCCCATTCTGGCTTTGTACTCTCCCCATAGTGGATGAACTTCCTGCTTCTATTTCCCAAGTAGCCAAGACTCCAAGTCTCAGTCAAACGTCTTTATTTCTTTGAGTCTGAAAGTATCTGATATAAGACATGTGCTCAACAAATCCTCAATGATGTATTAATTTATTATAAATAATTGGCATTGGGGGCAGCAAGAAGGCTTATCAAGTAAATAAGCTTACAATCCATGCATAGTGACCTGAGTTCAATCCTTGGAACCCATGTAAATGTGGAAGCAGAGAATCAGCTCCACAAAGTTGACCCCTGACCTCTCTACATGTACCATGTGCCCAAACATGTCATACATGGGTGTGCACATGCACACACACACAACACACAAACAAACACATACATACAAATAATGGATTTTAATAAAAAATTACTCTGTAATAAGTTGCCACTGCTACTCCACCACCCTCAATGTTCTACATAACAAATCCTTTTCTAAAACCCACATACCAATGTATGAAGGACATTTCTCAAAAGAATGAAAGCAGGTAAGGAGGAGAAAAGAAATTCTGTCTCACTGAGTTTCCTCTGTGAAGCTGAATATGCTGCTGACTGGTTTACAGACGTCAACATGTTCAGTGACAGCCCAGAAAGACAGCATCACCCACTGTAGAGGTGGGAACAGTGTACAAAAGTGCATGGCTTCAAATGCTAGAAAAAGGTGTAAGAGATAACTTCAGAGCTTTCGTCCCTGGGCTCACCTGCCAGCTAGCTCATCAAATCTACTTAGAAAATTCTAAACTAGTCAGAGACCTTATCTCAAAAAGAAAATGGGGACAGCAAGATGGCTCAGTGGTGGGGTGCTTGCCTCCAAGCCTAAGGACCACCCCTGTGCCAAGGAAGTGTATACTACATACCCTGCCTGATTTTTTTTCAAACATGGGTTTTGGGGATCAGACTCTGGTCCCCATGCTTTCATGGCAAGCCCTTACATACTGATACAGACTGAGCCATCACCTTAGCTCTATGCTTTCTTTGATTCAGAGCTGTTTCCTAGGGAAAGCTTATCTTGTCTCAGTTAACTAAAAGGAAACGGAGTAGAACATTCCTTTCCTAACTAACCAGGTCTTTAATGGAAGGTGTCATGACAGCTTTCTCCATTGAGCCTGCCTAATCTGGTCTGGGTCTGGGGTCTGGAGGTCTGGGGGTGAAGACGGGCTCTGCAGAAGGTCATAGAAGCCAGCACCCACAGACTGGACATTTCGGAAGAATAGAGGCAAACCCTTTACTGGAAGCTACTGTGTGCTCAGGAATAACTCCTCACAGCAGTGGAATGACTCCAGTCCCAGCCATCATTCCCCACATGAACCTCCTGACACTTGAAGAAGCTAAACGAGGAGAGGTTGCCGGAGTTACATTTAATTAGAAAGAATGTGTAAAGACTAGCAGAGGCTGGGGAGATGGCTCAGCTGGCAAAGTGCTTGTCTTGCAAGCCAGAGGGCCTGAGTTTGATCCCCAGAACATGTTAAAACAGAGAGAGTGTAGGGCGAGCACGGGGCCAGGAAGACAGACAGATGCCTGGGATTAACTGGCCAGCCGATCCAGCATACTGAACTCCAGACCAATGAGAGATTCTGCCTCAAACAAACAAGGCGGAGCGCACCTTCGGAACAATCGTGAAGGGTCTCTTCTGGCCTCTACACGCATGTACACATGTGCAGGTGCACATGCATAGACATACACCTAGTTTGTGTGTGCACATACACATGCTCACACATGCACACACACAGCAAATGTCTCAAACAGGCAAATGCAAATTTCAAGGCACTCCTAACTGCCAAGCTTCTAGGTCACTGCAGACACAGTGGGACAAACTAGAACTAGTGTACGGCATCACATGTCTGGAGATAGGAGTCTTAGGAACACAGGAGGGGTTGTGTTTGGAACTTAGATCCTGGAGGATGAAAGGAACTATCAGTGTCAATGACGGGCAAGGACCATGCCAGGCAGGGAGGTCAGCAGACCAAAGACCTCCCCACTGGGCACTTCTGGATGTGATGGAGGCCCAGTGAGGGACTGGCGAGGCTGGACCCCTGAGTAGACGGAAGGGAGGGTCAGATAGCTGTAGGGCTGGGCTCAGTCCCTGCCTTGCAGGGTGCTATGAGAACTGAGCACTATTCCAAGTGAGGAGCCAAAGCTACCCGAAGCTTTAGGGTAGAGCGATAGGCTATGAGCTTGTTTTAGACCCCAACCCTGGCAACTAGTAGGGCATTAGTTCTAACAGCGAAGGAGGCCCAGTGAGGCCAGCCAGGGGGCTGCAGAACCAGGGTAACACAGGGATATCTCGGCCAGGAAGTCTGGGTAGGTGTTAGGGGCATCTAGATTTTGGACGTTTTCAAAGGCAGAGTCACAGCATTTGCTGATGGATTGGTGGCAGATACAGAAAACTATCATTTCTAAATAGAAAGACATGGAGGACAGGAGAGGTCAAGGCCAACTTGGGCTGGGGTTCCATCACTTTACATGAGAGGTGCCTGTTAACCACAGAGTCAGCCTCTTGAGATGGCCGTTCACCTGTCCTCTTGTCCACTGCCACCACATTTTAAGGTATCTCTCATTTCCTAGTGACTGACTGGGCTTCTGTTTCAGTCCCAGGTGGTCTTGGGAGGATGTTCTTTGTCTTAAGTACCAGCATTCTGGGAACGCCAAGGTCTGCCTGTCCTGACAGCATGCAGTGACCTTGCGGCATGCTCACCCTTAACGATGAGCCCAACCTGTGCCAACTAAGGCATGTGGCCAGGTGACACTGGGATGACCCAGTCTTAGAAACAGACTCCTGCTTCATAAAGCCCCTTCTGAAACTCTGCCCATGCCACACTCAGGTCTCAGAGGATTCTGAACAAGTTTTCTCTGCTCCACAACCAAGAGGCAGATCACAAGAAAAGAGTTTGGAGGGGCTGGGGAGCAGGCTCAGTGTGTAAAGTGTCCTTACTAACACTCTGTGCCCGGATTTTCTGCATCCTACCAGTGCCCTGTTCCCCACTGTGGAGCGGGGGTTCTGAGGACTGGCTGCTCTTTCTCCTGGAAGACCCACTGTGTGGTCAAGACCAGGGACTGGAGTCTGCCCCAGAGCTCCAAGCTCATACCATTTCTTCAAAGATGGCCACACCTCATGAAATTCATGGACGTTGTCAGGAAAAGCCCAGGCCTGGAAGAAGTGGGGTTTTCCAGAGCCTTTGAGGATAAAATCCTGTTTCAAATTCTCTAGTAAGCTCCCTGTCGGAGGGTCCCATTCAGTGCAGAGTGCCCCTGCAGACTTGTCTCAGGAAGCCCCAGAAGCTAGTTCCTGGAGGGGAGATTGTGGGTCCTCCCTGAATCATGCCTGGTCTTCCTCTTGCTAGACCAGCAATAATGAGGTCCATTTTGTCTTCACTCAAATGATGCAGAGTCATTTGTCCCTGACAAAAAACTCAACAGGTAACTTTCATGTGCGTGTAACATGCACTCTTCTTATGTCTAACTGGACCCGTGGTATCTGGCCACTCTAAAGCTCAAAGGAACATCCTGGCGCAGCTTCTCAGAAACTAAGTCTAAAGAGTTCTCATCTTTGTTAAACCTTGATAAACAAATTGTAAAGCGAACATGGCAGGGAGTCTTTCAGACCCTTAGAAAACTCCAAATCAGGCTGGGAGATGTCTCGGCAAAGGGCTTGCCTTGCAAGCATGAGGACCTGAGTTCCATCCCTAGAATTCACATAAAAAGCTAGATGTGGTAATGTGTACCTGCAATCCCAGTGCCGAGAGGAGGACAGGAGGATCACTGGGGCTCACCTGTCCATCACCCTAGCCTAATCGGAGAGATCTAGGCTAGAGAGAGACTGTCTCAAAAAGTAGGTGGACTATTCAGTGGAGGTAGCACACACCTTAAATCACAGCACTTGGGAGGCAGAAGCTGGTGGATTGCTGAGTTTGTGGCCAGACTGGTCTACAGAGCAAGTTCCAGGACAGCCAGGGATACACAGAGAAAACCTGTCTCAAAAAACCAAAACCAAAGAAAAAAAAAAGTGTATGTGGCCAATGCCTGAGGGACAATAACATCTGAAATTAATTGTCCTCTGGCTTCCATAGTCACATGGATACAGAGGCATATAGCATGAGTGCACATGTACCTGCACACACACATACACACACACACACACACACACACACACACACACACACACACCTTGACTTCTTGGGGGAAGACAGAAGCACAAACATGATTTTAAGGAGCTGGGGGACAGAGAAAAGGGTTGTGGCAGGACATGGTGGATGGATGTGGCATTGAGACCCATCCTTCCAGGTGAACTAGGGAAGGCTTGAGCAGGAACCTGAATAGATTTTTGTCAGCCAGCAGGGAAGGAAAGCCATTTTAAGAACAAAAATGAACCTGGAACCAGGCACAAGTTTACTTTCACACAATCCCAATACTCAGGAGGCAGAGGCAGGGAACTAAGAGTTAAAGACCAGTCTAGGCAACATGGAAAGACTCTGCCTGAAAACAGACAGACAGACAGACATATGGAAACTAGAGACTGGTCCATCTTAAAAAAAATGTATTTACTTCTTGATGGATGAGGACTCCAATGGGGCTGAGAGTTTCCATAGTGAGAGTGGTAGGCGCAGCCTGAAGAGACTGTGCTTTACTTAGAAATGGATGGGAGTCACATGTGTGTGTGTGTGTGTGTGTGTGTGTGTGTGTGTGTACACATGCATGTGTGGAGGTCAGGGGGCAACCTTAGGTGTTCGTTCTTTTTTCCACACTACCTCTGTGTGTGTGTGTGTATGTGTGTGTGTGCACACAGACACATGATTTGGTGCACATGTGGAGGTTAGAGGGCAATCTTGAGTGTTAGTCCTTTTCCCACACTGCCTCAGTATGTGTGTGTATACACATGTGTGTGTAGGTCAGAGGGCAACCTTGGGTGTTAGCCCTTTTCACACACTGCCTCAATGTGTGTGTGTATATATATACACATGTGTGTATGGAGGTCTGAGGGCAGCCTTGGGTATCGGTTTTTTTTCCTCACTGCCTCAGTATGTGTGTGTGTGTGTGCGTGCGTGTGTGTGTGTGTATACACGTGTGTGTGGAGGTCAGAGGGCAATCTTGGGTGTTGGTTCTTTTTCCCCACTGCCTCAGTGTGTGTATGTGTGTGTGCACGTGTGTGTGTGTGTGTGTGTGTGTGTGTAGGTCAGAGGACAACCTTGGGTGCTGGTCTTTTGCTTGCTGCTGCCTATGGCAAACCACCTGGCTCACTAGCGTTTGGCATTCTCCTGTCTCTGACACCTACCTCACCAGAGGACTGCTGGAATTATAGACGTAATTACTGCCTCTGGCTTCACCTCACTCTTATGAGTCAAGCACTTGACCCACCGAGTCATCTCCTAAACTCCCCTTTTGTTTGAGACAAGGTTTCATATGCCCCACACTAGACTTGAACTCAACACGTAGCCAAGAATGGTCTAGGCAAGCACTCTATCAACTGATCCCCAGTTCAGTACCAGAGCACAATCTCTGTAACCATCAGTGAACTGGGCAACTATAGATCAGCCTTCGGTTCTTGACCTTCCCTGGAGCCTCGCAGGAGGAGTTAAAGTCGCCCAGCGACATTGCACTTGATGAAGACCTGGAGGCTTCTCTGGGCATCAGAGGTCTCTGGAGCCACTTGCAACCTCCCTGTTTTCCTTGCAGTATGAAGATGCCTAGGTGGGGGGATGAGGTGCTTCCCTGACAGGGATGCACCTCAGAGCAACAGGTGAACGCTCTCTCACCTCAGTGAGGAGGCCAGATTCCAGAACTCTAACTGTAACTCTGAGCCCCTAAGGCTTGTAGTTTTTAAGACTCAGACACACACATACATACACACACACACACACACACACACACACACACATTTCTCTAGGAACACACAGAAGTTAGTTTTTGAGGGTAGAGCCGTGAAAAATGTGCAGGCAGCAGGAAGGCCCAGGTCATCCCCTAGCCTCCAAGTGGTAAATCTCTTGAGGCAAAACAGGGCCCTTTAAAGGGTCACAGTGAAAGCTGCAGTCATCAGTCAACAGCTGACTTCTCCCCTGACAGGAAACCATGTTCAGTGAAGGACTGACTCCTCCCACTGTTGACTCCTTCAGACTCACTTTGAGTGTGTATGAGTATGTGTGCGTGTGTGTGCGTGTGTCTGTGTGGAAGTACATGCTGCTCATGTGTGTGTTGAGACCACGAGTCAGCCTCAGGTATTTACTCTTCCTCAGGTGCAATCCGTCTGTCTTTTGAGGCAGGGTCTCTCGCTGCCCACGGTCTCTGACCGTTTAAGCTGGGCTGGCTGACCGCAGAGCCCCAGGGATGCCTCTTTCTCCATTCTCCCGACGCTATCCCCTCTAATGCTGGCATTACAGGCCCTCACCACCACGCCAGCCTTTCACACGGGTTCTGAGACTGAATGAGGTCCTCACGTTTGTGCAGCAAGCATGTTACCGACTAACCTGGCTCCCCAGTCCCTATTTCCACCGGTCAAGACCCATCCACCCAGCCCAGGAAAAACGGATCTGGTTTGGATGTTTCTAGGCTACGAAAGTGTAGTGTGAGGAAAGGCTAGGGAAACTTTTTCATTTGCTGAGAAGCCGTCTCTTTGTCCTTCACCGGCCATGCCCAGCAGTGATTCTAAAAGGCTTTATGATAGGTACACGGAGGCATGCTGAGATGGGAAAGACCACCTCAGGGACAGACCCAATCCCCAAAGCTCCAGCTGTTCCCCAGAGCTGAGCCTGCTCTGTTGGTTGGCTCCTCTCTCCTTATTTACTGTTCGCCAGTATGAGAGAAAGAAAGAAAGAAAGGAAAAAAAAAAGCAGAAAATACACCAGGGCATCCCACTTACAATTTTATTTTATCTTTACATGCTCTTCCATTTTTATTTCAGCATATTCCTGGACTCGTCAATTGACAAGAGCCGATAAAACAACAACAACAACATAGGACAGCTTGACAAATAATCCAGCCACTACTTTGCTTCTTGCTCACAACATAGTTGGGAGTTTGTATATTTAGAAATGAGTGGAACGCAACAGAGGGTGTACTCCCATTGGTTTTTTTTGCTGGGCAGAGAAGATGAAGGTGATAAAAGCACTCCTCTGGTTTTGGGCATTTATTTTCTGTATTCCAAGTGAGCACACATTGATAAACCATAAAGCAGGAGGATGTGGAACTTCGCAGCTGGATGTGTGAGCCAGATGTTGGATTCAAGGGATAGGAGTGGAGAACCTGCTTCTCATGCAGACACATAAATGAGCCATCTCCTGTCTTGTGGCGGAGGGACTGTGTGCACAGGAGCACATGGGGCTACAGAGATTGAGTGACAGGGCACCTTCCTGAGCCGAGGTCACTTTCACACAGTGTTCTAAAGTCGCTGAGAACTAACTAGGTGCGTAACAGGTCACTCTGAGCTCCATTAGGCAGGGCCTTTAGATAATTTTGCCAAGAGTGCATATATCTGGGCACAGAGCCGATGCCCATCTGAGGCTATCAGCAAGGACAATGGGAGCCTGCAGGACATGTTGGCAGGGGCCTGTGACACCTCAATGCTTGCTCACTCTTCCCCATTCCCAACCCTTGCTGCAGGACCGCCGTGTCATAGAGCTGATAACAAAGTCCAACAGAAAGACACAGACATTCGTATATCAGTGGTGGAAGTGGCAAGCATGCTGAGTACACTCAGGTAGACACTAGGGCTGGGGATGTGGCTCAGCTTCAAGAGTGCTTTGCCAGCATGCAGCAAGCCCTGGGATCCATCCTCAGCACAGCAAAAAACAGGCACCCTGGCACAAGCCTGTAATCCTAGCTCTTGGGAGGTGGAGACAGAAGAAATATCAGGAGTTCAAGGTCATCCATCAGCTACTTAGTGAGTTCAAAGCCAACCTGGGCTACATGAGGCTCTCTCTCTCTCTCTCTCTCTCTCTCTCTCTCCCTCTCCCTCTCTCTTGAAAAAAGAAAGAAAAGAAGAGAAGAGAAAGAAAGAAAAAAGATCAACACTGATGCATTTAGTAAGCTGTCATGGAAGGATGGGCCAACTTCAACTCTGCTACAAAGAGGGTGGAGAGATTTGGGGCTGTAAAAGCTGGTGTAGGAGGTATGGCTGTCTGGCTCTGGTGAAGGTTCGGGATGTAGGGATAAACTAAGCTTTCTGGGTCCAAGGAGAGCAGAGGCAGGATGTCTGAGAGAATGCCTGGTACCCAAGGAAGTGCAGACAGTGTGAAAGAGAAGCCCCAGCTGTTAGCTGGGGCCCTGACACTTGTGAGACCAAGGCTTCACCAAGTGAGCTCTCTCCCCAGGCCCACATTCAAGTTTGTCTGTGACTGTGACCACTGTCCTACTGGGTGTGAAGTGGCATCTCCAGTGTCTGAATCTACCAGGGCACCTACCACACCAAACTGAAAATCTGCTCCCATTAAACACTAACCTTCTTCCATCCCTCAGCCCTTGGTACTCACCCTTCTACCGTTGCCTGCAGGAACTGGGCTGTGCTAAGAATGTCATCCAAGTTTACCCATGCTGCACTGTGTCAGGATTGACTTCCCTTTTAAGACTGACTGATACTCCACATATGTATTCATATTAGTTATTTATTGCTGCTGTGACAAAATATTGGACAAAAGCAACTTCACGAAGGTGGGTTTGTTTCGGTTCATTTTTGCAGAGTACAGTCTATCATGGTGGAGAAGGCATGGCAGCTGCTTTTATTGTCCCCACATCTAGGCAGTAATCCCCAGCTCTGGGAATGGTGCTGCCCACAGCCCACAGCTCAGGTGAGATACGTCACCTTCATTAATCCACTATGGAAACTCTCCCACAGACACGCCAAAGTTTTGTTTCCATGGCAATTCTAATTGCCAAAGAGAGTTGACAAACAAGATTACCCACAATGGGTATGTATCACATTTTGTTTACCAACCCGTGTGTCAGTGAGAACTTCGATTTCCAGGGCTTTTGGCCATTGAGAATAATGCTGCTTTGAACATGTAATAAAAAGTTTGTTCAGTTGTCTGCTTCCTGTTCTTTGGGGTTCAAATCCAGATGTAGAGTTGCTGAGTCACATGGCCATTCCATGGTTTCTGATTTGAGGAGCAATCGTCAAGTTTTCTACAACAATGTCTCAATCTACATCTCCTCAAGCATAGGGACTCAAGTTCTGCCACAATTTTTTGACAACATTTGTTTTTATTTCCTGGTCTTAACTATAGCCATCCTGCTGAGCATGAATGGCGGCTCTCTACAGTTTCCAGATGCACTTCTCCAGTGACTGGCAATGGTGGACATCCCTTTGTGTGCTCTTTAACCATATGTACATCTTCTCTAGAGAAATGTCTAAGCTGACTCTTGCCCATTTAAACATCAGGTGGCTTGTATTTATTGCTATTGTTGCTTTCAAGTTACAGAAATTCTTCATCCATCCATCCATTCATCATCCACCTACTCGTTCATGCACCCACCCATCCACCCATCCACCCATCCATCCATCCATCCATCCATCCATCCATCCATCCATCCATCC
>LOEQ01004724.1:19355-41728 GCA_001685075.1 Bramus lutescens | reverse complement strand
ACAGAGCAGTAAACCCGCACTGGGTTTGCTGTTGGCTGCTGTGGGAAACTGTCCAGAGCAAGTTGTGGCATCTCACTGTCTGACTCCCGGGTCTGTGGCTGCCCAGGGAGAGCTAGGCCCTCTGAGCTTCTCAGGAAGCTGCCTATGGGAGTCACTCTAGGGGTTTGAGAATCTCTACTCTAAGGCAGAGACAGCCCTCAGTGCCAGAGTCTAGAGGCAACAAATGTGAGCACCACAGGATGGGTAAGAGAAAGGGATCAGAGAGGCAGAGAGAAGTAAGTCAAGGGAAACCACCGAGGCTGCCCTACCACAGTAAAAAGTGCTTTGGATTTGGGGACTTCCTCTGTCCCCCACCCCCTCCCCCACTCTCTCTCCTTCCCTTCCTCTCCCTTTCCTTCCCCTTCCTCACCCCTGACTGACCTCCAGCTCCACAGTCCTCTTGCCTCAGCCTCCTCAGGGTTTCAGTGACAGGCATGTCACCCTATCAGACTGTTTCTTCCCAAGACCCCCTGCTCTTTGGCCTACATCGATTCCCTGCAGTTCCTTGCTTATATAAATTCCCTTTCCTTGTTTTATGATGAAACTGTCAAGGCTGTAGGAGCACTGGTGACTTTCCCTCAAAGCCTTACCATACTACCCTGTAGCATAATGGACCCTCTTCTGGGAAGTGCTAAAATATTTATGTCTTATGTAATATATAACATGCAATTTTCACATAAACTATATTATAGTGTCATATACACATACACACACACACACACTCATGCAAGTGCAGCTCTAAGGACGCTTGCTGTTTTTTGAATAATGGTGAAGACAGGAACATTTATAATGTACAGTGATTGGGACTCTGAGCATGAATGGTTCTAAATTCAGTTTGTGAATAAATGGGGAAACTATTTAAATATATACTGCTATAGCATGGACATAGTTTATCTATCTCCATCAAGGTCTGTGTGCCAAGACCTTGATCCTCAGAGTGGCAATAGTGAGATGGTGCCTTTGGCAAGTGGGGCCTAGACAAAAGTCACTACAGGCCTCTCCCCTGGCTCAGGTTCCTGTGTGGTCACACTGACACCATCTGCCACTGCCACTGCCACGAGCTGGCACAGCTCAAGAATCTTTCATTCTCAAAATTGTGGGCTAATTAAACCTCATGTCTTTGCAAATGTCCAGCCTTGGGTATCTACAACTAACACTTAATTCTTTTGTAATAAGAACAGAAATGCCAGGCGTGATGGCACACGCCTTTAATTCCAGCATTTTGGAGGCAGATGCAGGCGGATCTCTGTGAGTTCAAGGCCAGCCTGGTCTACCAAGTGAGTTCCAGGACAGTTAAAGATAAAGATACACAGAGAAACCCTGTCCTGAAAAACCGAAACCAAAACAAAAAAACAAAACAAAAAACAATAACAAACAGAAATGAACTCTGGATGCTGGGGAGTTGGCTCAATCAGTAAAGTATTTGCTGCATAAGTTCATCCACAGAACCCATACAAAAGCAGGGTATGGTGGCATGTGCTTATAATTCCAGCACTGGGGAGGTGGAGGCAGGTAACCCCTGGAGTTCACTGCTAGACAACAAGCTACCCTATGAGCCCCAATCCAGTGAGAAACTATGTCTCTAAAAATAAGGTGAATGGTATCTGAGGAATGACACCCGAAGTTATTCTCCACCCTCTATACATATGCACATCTCTGCATACATGATCTCCCACACTTATGCACCTACGTGCACAGGAACAAGTGCACACACATACAAGCACACGAAAGCAAACAAACTCTCTTCCCACAGTGATTTGTGCTGTCTACAATCTGCCTGTTTGTCTCTTGGTGCTCATTGGAGGGCAGCAAGGACATCCATTCATTTTTGTGCCTACAGTCCCTCCGAGTAGTGTGGAGAGAGCCCTCAAGTTATGTATTATCAAAAGCCTTTTAGCACTCAAATACAAGCGGTCTCTTTCCACAAAATGACTTCGAGTGGTTGCTTTTGTCCTTGACACGTCCTGCTCAGCCCTTGTCCTCTGTTGCTTTCTGTTATTTATTTATCCTATCCATGGTGTGTCCTTCACACATTCCCTCAGGGGACAGCGTCTTCCTGAGCCATCTCACCCCTGGCTACTGAGGACCATTGCAAGGCACCAGTTCCCCAGCTCCATCTTCAGCCCTTGTTGGCCATTTACTTGACACCTGCCTTCTGAACATTTTCTACTTGGGCACCTAAAGTGCAACACAGAGACTGGGGAGATGACATTGCCAGTAAAGTGCCTGCCTGGCAATCACGGTGGTGACTTGAATCCCTCCATCCCCAGGCACCAGATGAAAATACTGGGTACAGTGACATGTAACTGTAATCTCAGCGCTGAGGAGGCACAGGTGGGAGGAGCCCTGGTCAGCACTCAGGCTGCTCTTCTGGTCTGTCTGGTGGTCTTTCCCTTGTAGGAGAGTGACGCTCTGAGGCCAAGGATATATCTGAGACATGAAGAGTGTTTATACGTGCAGCCCAGCATCTGACATAATCTCCGGCACAAAGCGTGGCCTTATAGATGAGTTCCACTCTACAGACCTTCACAAGACTGAAAGTCCCTTAGTGACCGACCCCCATGGGAACATGGCATCCATCCAATAATAAATATCTTTGACATTGCTCACCACTGATGGCCCATCACAAAGGGGTTCTATAGGGCATAAAACGCATGGTGGCCCATTGGGTCATCACTTGGTATGGTGGTTAATGTTGACTTCCAATGTGACAGGATTGGGAATTGTTAGAGGCAAACCTCTGGGCGCATCTGTAAGGGAGTTTCTAGATTAGGTTAACTGAGATGGGAGGTCCCACCCTGAATGTGGTGGGGTCCTGGGCTGAATATAAAGGAGAAAGTGAGCTGAGCACCTGTATCCATCTCTCTCTGCTTCCTGACTGTGGATGTCATGTGACCAGCTGCCTCCTACTCCCGCTGCTGTGCCTTACTTGACACAACAGATTGTACACTCAGACTGGAAGCTGAAACAAACCCTTCCGCCTTCTGCCTTCAGCATCTTCCTATCAGGTGTTTTGTCACAGCAGCAAGAAGCAAATGAATCCACTCGGGTACCATCGACATTTTTATCCCAAGCCTTTCCGAGAAAGAACAAGAACGCAAGTCTGCTGGGCTCCCTCCCTGCCTGCCACCTGTTATGTTTGGCGGGAGGGAGGCAGCTGTCCCTGATGCATCAGCAAAGGTGAGAATTTGATTTGTTTGTGCACATGTTTGTGCAAGTGCAAATGCTTGTGATTGTGAAGGTCAGAGCTCAAGGTCAGGGGTGCACCTCTAGCATTCTCTACCTCAGTGTTTGAGACGTGGTCTCTTGGTGAAACTGAGCTCATCAACACAGCCAGGCCGGCTGGCCAATGAGCTCTGGAGATACATCTGTCTCTACCTTCCCAGTGCTGCTACCTGACCTTCACACAAGCGCTGGAGAACTGAACTCGGGTCCTTGTGCTTGGCCAGTAAGCACATTAGCATCTGAGTCCTTTCCTCAGGCCCTGGAGATTTGATTTCAAGAGGACCGCACCGGAACAATGGTGGCCACATGGACCACAAAGCTGGCCACTTGCCCCAGGCCTTCCCTTTGCAGAGGACACCATTGCTCATCAGTCACTGGCAGACATTGCTTACAGCACACAGAGGCCTGGCGCTTCCGGTAAGCAAAGAATTAGTCATTTCACTGGTGCCGCAGTGTGGGAAGAAGGTGGAAGGAAACCGAGGGAGATGAAGCACACCAATGAATTACGTGAGATAGAATATAGTTAATAATAGTAATTATATTAGTGATAGCATGCATTATTCATACTTAGTTAATAGTCATTACATTAGCAATGATAGGGTAGTTCCAAGTTAATGGGCTAATGATGATTGCATTGAGTGTTGAAATAATAACAGATAGAAGAGTGAGTCTGTGCTAACAGAGCCATCTGCAAAGAGGGGAACACGGCCCCTTGAGTGCTATAGATGTGTGCACAGGGCAGAGATGTTTGACGTAGCGCTCTATGAGGAGAAACCACCCACTGAAAAGGGGAGGCTGTCTCTGGGTGGGGTTTTGCACCTGACATAATACCAGCAAGTAGGAGGTAGAGGCAAGAGGATCAGGAGTTCAAGGTCATCCTCCACAACTAGTGAGTTCAAGATCAGCCTGGGCTACAAATGAAAGCGGGTCTAAAAAAAGGCAGGAAGGCTTCCAAGAGATCTCTTTACCCAGAGTCACCTCCTACAGACTGGAATGGTAACTGCGGGTTCCTAGACACTGGTGAGATGATAAGGACACATGATTGACATGGCTCTGTACCTGGATCTGTGGAGTTTGGGTCAGGAAGGCAGAAGAACAGCTTTGGTGTCATCTCTGCCTAGACAGGACTTCTACTAACTATGAGTTCCACACAGGCCCAATATTGAGTTTCTGGGGCTGAAATGGGAAATCGGAAATCCAAAAGAACCTGTCCCTGCTCTTTTGAGTATCCAGGGTCTTCTCTTCTTCCCATAGGGGCAGTAAGCCCAGCTGTGTGCAAGTGTGCATCTTCTGTGTGTGCATGCAGGCAGAACTCTATATACAAATGTATATGTGTGTACAAGTAGCAGAGCAGTGTGTGTGTGTGTGTGTGTACATGTGATGTGTAAGTTCATGTGAGCTGTGTACATGTGCACATGGGTACTTTCTCATGTGTGTACATAAGTGCTTGTGAAGGACAGAGGTCAATGATGGGCATTCTCCTCAATCAGTCTCTGCCTTATGTGTTGAGATAGGGTCTCTGTGATGGTTTGAGAATTACCTCCCATAGGCACATATTCTTGAATGTTTGGTTCCCAGTTGGTGGAGCTATCAGGGGAGGATTAGGAGGCTTTGCTGTTAGAGGAGGTGTGTCATTGGGGGCAGGCTTTGAGGTTTCAAAAGCCCTCACCACTCCCAGTGGTGCCTCCAGTTTGTGGATCAGATCTGAGCTCTCAGCTACTCCAGTGCCACAGCTGCCTGCCTGCTGCTATGATGGTCATGGACTCACCCTGTGAAACTGTAAACAAGCCCCCAATTAAATGCTTTCTTTTATAAACTGCCTTGGTCACAGTGTCTCTTCACAGTAATAAAACAGTAACTAAGACAGTCTCTTATCTGGAGTGATTCGATTGGCTAGGCCAGCTGGCCAATGAGCTTCAGGGACCTGTCTCCGGCACAGGGATACAGATGCATGTTGCCACACCTAATTTTTAAATGGATGCTAGGTCCTCATGCTTGTACAAGAGCATGTTACCAACTGAGCATCTCTCCAGCCCCCAGCAGGATTTCAGAGATGTCTGTGAGAAAGCAAATCTTTGCCTAGGATGCCCTACATCATCATTCAGAGTTCTATACAGAAAAGGAATGATGGGTTTTTGACAACTGGCCTTGTAAACATTGCTCTGATAAAGGAGTCTG
This sequence comes from Bramus lutescens, assembly GCA_001685075.1. Classification (NCBI taxonomy): domain Eukaryota; kingdom Metazoa; phylum Chordata; class Mammalia; order Rodentia; family Cricetidae; genus Bramus; species Bramus lutescens. The sequence goes on along the minus strand of LOEQ01004724.1, from coordinate 36,286 downwards.
GTGCATCTGGCTTTGATCAAACAAACACCATGATTTCCTGACTCCCCTCCCCCGCCTCCCAACTTCTATCAGATGAGCTCCACCCACGCTTCAGTCATTCTAGGGACTGACTCCCCTATGCCTCTTCCCTAAGCCTGGGGTGTGCTGTCCTAGGAACTCCCAGAATGCTTTTGGCCACAGCCTTGGGAACTCTGTCTTTAGCACCTTCCTGTCCTGACCATAAAGCTACTTCCCATTTGTCCCAGGAGACAAACTCAGGCTGGATGGGTATGGGTGTGTCATCACCAAGCTACATGCAGCTCCCAGGAGCCAGGGAAGTAGCGACGTTAACTATATGTGTGCTGACTTGGGAACAGAGTCACCTGCCTACAGGACGATGAGTAAAAACCAGAGACAAATTGTCACTTATTGCCAGGTCACATTTCAAGGAAATGTGAAAACACTTGTCCATAGACAGTATCTCCACATTTTTCCATAATACTTCAGGATCCATGGGATAAAAACATTATGGTTAGTTTGACTAGGGTGGCACCATAGTCTTCTGATGTTACATTGTGGTTAGTTTGGTGAGGGTGGTGCCACAGTCTTCTGTGCCATTAGTTTCTAAGCCTCAGGGCCTGGGATAGTCTTTAAAATAGTGAAATGTTGTCAGGTGTCCTGGGCACAATGAGTCATGGTGAGCTACTTTACATTCAAAATGCAGCTGTATCTAATTCAGGAAGTGAATATGGAAGCAAAATGATCTGTCCTTCATCTATCTGTCTGTCTACAGATTTATCAGTCTATTTTTCTATCATCCATGTGTCTGTATAAATAAATTATCTGTCCATCTATTCATCTATCAACTTACTACATACCTATCAACTCTCTCTCTATATATATAATTTATCTATCATCTATCTATATCTATCTATCATCTATCAATCAATCAATCTATCTATCTTTCTTCCATCCATCCATCCATCCATCCATGTATGTATGTATACATGTATCTATCTACCTATCATGTGTCTATCTGTCCATCTATCCATCTATTTGCCATCCATTCTTCCATCGATCTATGCATGTATGTATGTATCTATTTCCATCCATCAATCATCAATCCACTCATCCATCCATAATGCCCCCTTCTATCAGATAGAAGATAACATGAAGGTTACAAAATATACTAAATATAGGATGTGGAGGGAACACTGACAGTTCTCTCTAATATATGATTATTCAGCAAAGAAACTGCTGTTGAATGTATTTCCTAGAAATAGAATCCATATGTACACACAGAGGCAAGGAGTATAATATAGGCAAATATGAATAATTCCTAGCTAGTCACTAGGTAATTATTTGAGACCACGTTAACCCTTACCTATGAGCTGCATAAAGTGATTGATACGCTGTCACACACAAACAGTCAATTTTCCATTGTCTGCTAAGACAATGGCAACCAGCAAAGAAATAATCCCACTTTCTACAGAACACTAAGGAGTAGTGTGATGGACTTCTGAGAGTTTAATCTTGCTTCCTTTGCAATGGAAGTGTAAAAAATCAAGGAACGAACAAACACTAGGTAGCAAAGTAAAGAGAAAATATAAAGTCAGTTATCTACAAAATGAGTGTTCTCTACAGTGTGACCCTGCCAGGCCAGGCTTTCGATGGCTGTACTCTGAGCAGGAGGGAGGCAGTGTGGGGGAGCTGGTGAGTGTGGGCATGCCCTGGTGCCAAGCTCTTGAGGGCTGTATGGATTTCCATAACAACTAGAAGTTGGCTCAGAGGGCTCATTAGTTACTCATCTTGTTGCTGTGACAAAATATGGCACAAAAGCAACTCAGGGAAAGAAGGGCTTGTTTTTGTTCACAGTTCCCGGGTATAGTACATGGTGGAGAAGTTATATCCACAAGAGGGTGAGGCAGGTGGTCATGCTGCGGTAAATCCAATGCTCAGCTTACTTTTTATAGAGTCATGGACCTCAGCCCAAGAATGATGCTGTCCACAGTTGAGGTGGGCATTCCCAATTTAAGTAACCTAATCTAAGTAATCCCTCACAAGATGCCCATAGCCTTGCTTGTCTCCTCGACAACCCTAGATCCTGACAAGTGGATAATCCAAAATGAACCACCACTCTTGGTCGGGATAACTGTTCTGTGCATTCCACCAAAAATATCCCCTGGCTTCATGGGACTCTCGTCCACAGGGCCACAACCATCTGACTCTGCTGAACGACTGAAGAGAAGGAGGGGAGTCTGGACAGCACATTCTCTGGCTCATCCCTTCTTTGGGCCCCTCCTAGTCAGTCCTATGGAGACTGCTGTCTGGACCCTGCCCAGGAGTCTCCGCGCTCCTCGGGGCTGGTCCCAAGCGCTCAGGCACAGAATCTCCAAACATCCATAATCAGCAGTTGTGAAGATTTTTTAAGAGAAATGTGCCTTGCTAGCTCGTCTGAAGAATGGCATGTGACGGAGGCTGACAGCTGCGTCCATGTTATCAACACCCACACGAACCCAGTTCAGTCTCACCAGTCACTCAGCCACATAAAACCCTTTTCAAAAGAACTCTCTTTCAAAGTTCACATGATTGCAGAGATCTCATTTAAAATTCCGAAAAGAAAAAAAAATCCAAGAAAGTTACCCTATCAAATTGTATGGACGTTTCTCAACATTCCATTTAGCTTTTAATTACCCAGTGGGCTGGGCTGGCTCCTCTAGAGTCCTGCTGGAGCAGATTCACAGCTTCCTGTCACCGTGGCTGTCACAGATATCTAATACTCTGTCCTCAAGCAAAAAATCATTTTGAGCTAAGAATTGGGCAAGATTGAGGCTCTGAACTTCCTGCATTAGCCACTTTGGCGTTCTTTGTGAAAAATATCTATGACAATTCAACTCCGCGGCAGTGGCAAGCAGCCATTCCCAAGTTCCAGGAGCACAACAGCNNNNCACCGAGGGCTTCCTCATTCCTGCCACATGGCTGGGGCTTCAGCACCCAATCCCCAGATGCACATTCCTCCATTCTCCTCTCGAGCTTTTATGTGTGTGTATGAATGTTTGGTGTGCATGTATGTACATGAGTGTGCATGGGAAGGACAGTATCATGTCTTCCTCAATTGCTTGCCAGCTTGTGTTTTTTATCTTTGTGTGTGTGTGTGTGTGTGCATGCTTATGTGTTCATGTGTGTGAATATGGGCATTTGTGCCATACATGAAAGGAGCATGTGTAGGTCAGAGGACAACCTTGGTTGCCAGTCCTCTTGTACCTTATTTGGTAGAGTCTCTGGTTGCTGGCCTCTGCATAGTCAGGTCAGCCGGCCTCATGGCTTCTGGGGTACCTTACCTCCCATCTTGCTTTAGGAGTACTGGGATGACAAACATTGTCTACTGCGTGTGACAGCTTTATGTGGGTTCTGGGAATCCAAACTCAGCTCCCAGTGCCTGTATGGCAGGTTCTTTACCCACTGGACCATCTTCCTGCCGCACTTTAGTTTGGGTACAGAGTATCTTTCTGAACTTGGCACTTGCTGATTTGTCTAGAATAACTGACTAGCCACAGGGCCCTGGGATCCTCTTGTCTCTGCTTCCCCAGCACTGGGATTACAGGAACAATCCAAAGCTTTTTGTTGTTGATCTTTGTAGTTTGTTTGCTTGTTTTGAAGGTCTCACTGTACAGTCCTGACTGGTCTGCAGCTCCCTAGGTAGAGTAGGCTGTCCTTGAACTCATACAGATCTGCCTGCCTTGGTCTCCTGGGCATGTGCTCCCATGCTGGCCTCACCCAGCCATTTCATGTGGGTTCTGGGGATGGAACTCAGGGCCTCATTTTTACACTTTACCCAATGAATCATCTCTCTAAAAGATTTTAAAATTAATTTTAAATTGTGTGCATGTGTCTATGCCTATGTGGGTGAGTGCATGTGAGAGCAGCTGCCTGGGAGGCCAGAAGCAGGCATCAGATCCCCCTGGAACTGGTGTTACAGGCAGTTGTGAGCCACCCAGTGTGGATGCTGGGAAGTGAACTCTACAAGAGCAGCAAGTACTTGTACTCAGTGAGGCGTCTCCTCAGTCCTTCCCTGAGTTTTTGACAAAGCAGTCTTCAAACTCAACAGAATATTAACATAACATTTAAGTGATCTGACATGAAGCCCATAAGAGAAAGAAAAAAATAAAAGCAGGAAAGGAAATGGTAAGTGCAGTAATAACACACACACACATACATATACATACACAGACAACATACATACCATACACACACACCCCACATACACCCGATACAAATAACACACATACAAACATACCACACACATACCTTACACATGCCACACCACACCACACCACACCCCTACCACATACACACACTTCAGGTACTCCACGCTGCAGCCCTAGCAACTTATTCTCATTATGCTGAAGGTGCAGGTGCATTGCAATGCCCTGCAGCGGCATGAGTGGAGCAGGAACACATGCTTACTGAATGCATCGAGCCAGTCTTTTCCCAGCTCCAGGTCCCCGTGTGAGACATGTGTTTCACACATATGTGTCAAAACATAAGGCATCTGGCATCTAGGAAGTGACAGCTGAGGCTGTCCCCACACGTGTGCATGTGTACCTGCAGGCACACAGGGAAAAGAGAGAGACCCCGCAGAGATGCCCTGACTAGGCCGCTCTGGTCCCCATGGAAGTTAGAGCTGGGAATGTAGGGGTCAGGGGTTACCATCTGGAAAGGTCCTGCTTCATACCTATGTGAGGATAGTGGAAAGTGGGCCCAGCAGCACGGCAGTGGGAGGTGAGTGAGTCTGTGTCCTGGGAGGATGCTCGCTGTCTCCTCAGGGTGTGTTGTATTTACGGGGTACAATAGTATGTCGATTATCCAGACTAATTGGGAATTTAACAGCCCAAATAATCGATTTTTCTGGATAATTAATTATGATGGATACAAAAAGAAAGAAATAAAGAAAAAAGAAAAAAAGAGCCTTCAGCTATTCAGGCAGAAAGGCCAAACAAGGGGCCTTCTGGGTGACTCCATGGCATTCTGGATCCTGACTAAAGATGACCTGCTGGGCAGTGGGGATGGAGGTGTCTCAGTCCACACCTCCCACCCTGCACCATCATGAAGCATCTGTGTAAGGAACAGGTGCGGGGACTGGGGTGGTGGCTCAGTCCGTATAAAGCTCATCACACCAGTGTGAGGACCTCAGCGTGATCTGGAGAACTCATTTTAAAACCAAGTGGGGCATGGCGATTATCGCCTGTTGTCACCGTCCTCGGAAAGTGGAGGCATGTTGGATCCTTGTGGTTTACTGGCCAGCCAGTGAGCCTACTTGAGTTTCAACACAGTTAGATATTCTTTCTCAAAAGAACAAGGTGGATATCACCCGAGGAACAACACCTAAGACTGTCCTGCAGTCGTCACACACAAGGGGATGCACATGCATCCACAGTCCCAATCCCAAGAACACACATGCTTGAACATACACACACACACACACACACACACACACAAGAAGCTAAAAGTAAGAGCTGCCAGTGTCATGGCTCAGCGGTTACATGCTAAAGGTGACTGCTACCAAGCATGACAACCTGGGTTAATGGTCGCCATTCCTGGGTCCCACAAAGTGGAAGGATAGAATCAGTTCCTAGAAGTTGTCTCTATGGGCACCTTGTAGCACATTTGTACACACACAAATAAATATATTAAAAAACATTTTAAAAGTTTTAAAATCAAAGTAAAAAATGAAGAGAAACAGGCCTGAGCCCATGGCAGCCTTCCTCATAGGCTGTAAATGTTTCTGGAGAGCAAGGCAGTGTTAAATCTAACACACCTATGTCACGTGCTGACCTCAGGAGTGTAAGCCCATCTCAGAAGCCCAGGAGACTCTCTCTGGATGATGGCACTGTGGCCTGGTCTGCAGTATTCTTCCGTCACCAGCTAATTTTCCCTACGCACACAGATTCCCCAACACAGAGAGCCTTTACAGACAGCGCTGGGCAGAAGCCTATGCTTTTGTTTTCTCTCTCTTTGCATGCACAGATCCTCTCTCTACTAAAGCTTTGCTGGCCCAGGAACAGAGCGCAGAATGCGGCACATTCCTGGGGGGAAAATGCAACCATCTGCTGATGCAGCACCTTGAAGGAAGCTGTTCCCACTATCTTTTTGTTGGTTTGTTTGTTTTGTTTTTGTTCCTGCAAAGAAACATGATTCCACATCACATTCACCGAAAAGTCAACAGTCTTTCAGACATCGATGTTTGTATTATTTTTGTGCTTTTTAAAGAACCTTCCCCCTGGCCCCTACTGCTTACTCCAGAGGAGGGGTGGGGTAGAGAATTAATAATTCTTGGAACTCATGATATGTGTTCAAGACTGTGTGCTGGAGGCCTCTTGTGTTCAGCTTTTCTCTGAAAGGAGCTATTTTAAGTGAGAAGAGGGAGCCTCACTAAAGCAAGCCCAGTTGATGGACTTGACAAAGTTGTAGACCATGGAGGGGAGAGAAAGTTCCCTAATCACAGAGCTTCCTGGGAAGTAGTAAGGCTTAAAATATCCTAAGAGAATGTGCCTTTGTTTATCCTTGGAAATAACCCCATCTCACAGAGGCCACATTTATTCATGAGGCCGTGGTCTAGGTAAGGCCACAGTTCATAGACACAAGTTTCCCTAGCTGCTAGCTGACCACTTCTGCCTCAGCAGAGGTCACAATGGCATCACGAAGAAGGAATTAGCATGGGTACAGGCCTGCCTGGTGCTACTCACCAGCAGCATGGTGACCTGTGGGGAAGAAGGGTACCTGTCCTGGGACAGGGCAGGGTTAGCCTGGGGTAGTGCTGCCTATGTTAGAGTATTTTCATGGGACAAAACATTAGAGGAAATATGAATGGGGAAGAATTTATTTTTGCTCAAGATTACAGAGGTTTTGGTCCATGGTCTAGATCATCATGGTGGAAGCATGTAAAAGAACAGACATTCATCTCCCAGCATCCAGGATGCAGGGACAGAGAGGGGGGAAGTGGGGACAGGGTACACACTTCAGAGGCATGATTCAAGGGACCTAAGTTCCACCACCAGGCCCACCTCTTAGGATCCATCACCCCCCTCCCAATAAAGTCATGAATCTATGAACCCATCAAAGAACTAATCAACGGATTATCTTCGAATCCTCATGAACCCATCACCACTTTGAGCACTAGCAATTAGGAAGCAAGCCTTCAACAGGTGGACCTTTGAGGGGCGTTCTTATCCAAACTCTAGCACTACCTAAGGATCTGCTTGAGAGCAAAGCGGAAGGGCCGTGGCAGCTCCCCGACACGGAGGGAGGGAAACTGGAAGTGTGACAGTGGATACTGCCACATCTGCTGCCTTTCCAGTTCTCGTGTCTGGAAAGTTCCTGTGTGTTTGACTGCTTTTGATTTCTTTTCATTGTGTGTATATAATGTGTAAGCATGTGTGCATGCACGATGTGCACATGTGGAAGTCAGAATAGTAAGTCAGATGTCCATCACACAGCGTCTCTCACAGTCCTCAGGGTATAAGGGCTGACCCATGAGCCCCTGATCTGCTTCCCTTCCCCTCCCACACCCAGCTTTTACGTGGGTCCCGGGCATCCTCGTGCTTACACAGCAACCACTGTTCCGACTGGAGCCCTCATTTTGTTGAGACAAGGTGTAACACCGTAGCCAAGGATAACCTAAAATTCCTTGTGTAGTTCAGACCAATCTTTAAACCTACAGCAATCCTCCTGTAGTGTCCTAATGGCTGGTATTCCAGGCATGCTCTGATATACCAACCTCCTATTTCTTTTTAAAGACTACCCCAAGAACAAATAAGCATCTGGACAAATGGGGTATGGAGGAAGCACAGCTAGCTGGGCTATCCACCAGAATGGATATCTCGTGGAGCATGCTGGATGGACTCCACCCCAATCTGCACCAGCAGATTGAGCTCAAGGGAAGGAGAGAACTCAGGCCATGTCTGTCAAATATGGCTCCTCCACAGGGTTTCTTTCCTTCCTGTGTCCCCTCACTAAAGGATATTATTCTCCTCTAGATCACCAAGATATACACACAAAATGAATGTATCAAGTTCTCTACAAGTGTATGAGCTCCCTTTGAGTATATACATGTGTGTGTGTGTGTGTGTGTGTGTGTGTACTGCAGGGATGGGCTAAGTAAGTAAAATGCTTACACAGTGGCATGTGCTTGTTAATGCCAGCACTGGGGACGAGGGGACAGGTGGATCCCTGGAGTTCATTGGCCAGCCTGCCTAGCCTAATCTTCAACCTCCTGGTCCCAGTGAGAGACCCTGCCTCAAAAAGTAAGGTGGGTGAAACTTGAGGACCAATGCTCAAGGTTAACCACAACCTGCTACATGTCCACAGTTGCATGTGTACCTGTTTACACAGATGCACACACACACACACACACACACACACACACTCCTGGATTATTTAAAGGGAGCGGTTGCTGGTGCTTTACTAATGGGGCCAAGCATCAGAAAGCCACCCTTTAAGGGGAGGTTCTATGAGAAGCACTGAGTTGACTGCCCTGTAGATGAGCAGCAGGCCAGCGGCCTATGAAGGGATTTGCCAGGATGGTCTCCACTTGGAGTCAGGGTGCCAACTCTGTCTAGAAGATTCTCTCCTGGGTCTGGACCTGCCTTGGACCTGTGTCCTCATTGCCTTATGAACCTACACTGAGTTCCCTATTGTTTGCTGGGACTTGAGAGGATGCAGTGCAGTGTGGAAGGCATATTAGACACACAGCAGGAGCTGGCTAGCTGCAGACCCAGGTCCATGAATAGTCTGTCTGCCTTCGGTTGCCAGGTCATTGCCACACTGCCTACAGTCCTTTCTCCTGTGTGGTGTGGCTCCTCTTCCTTGAAGGGGTCCACTCTTACTGTGCCATGACAGAGTCCAGCATGTCACTCAATAAAGCTTATCAAATAAAGGAAAGGTGAGGGTCTGGAGAGATGGCTCAGGGGTTAAGAGCATGGGCTGCTCTTCCAGAGGTCCTGATTTCAAGTCCCAGCAATCATATGGTGGCTCACAACCATCTATAATGAGATATGGTGCTCTATTCTGGTATGTGTACACAAAATAAATAAATTTAGAAAAAATAAAGATATTTCTTTAAAAAAAAGGGGGGGAAGGAAAAGTGAGCAGGTGGTGGTGACAAGGGCTGAGGAGCAAGCAGCTTGAAGGGAATGGGTGTGGCCACCACCTTGCATGTTATTAACACCAAGGAAATGCCTGGGGCAATTCTGATTCTTTTTAAAGACAAGATCTCACTATGTAGCCCAGGGTGGCCTTTAAGTGCATAACCTTCCTGCCTCAGTCTCTTAGGTACTGAGATTACAGCTATGTTCTTCTCCCTTTTGCTCTTTTAATATGACAAATTTAATGCTAAATATAGTATATAACACACACAACTATATATGAAAACATGTATGTATGCACATACACACATATATGCATACATTATGTGTGTGTAAGTAAATATACACATATGTGAACAAAGAAAGAGTCCATCGATGCCTGGTTTATCTACACAACAGAATAATCACACACCTGCAATGATTAACCTCATGAACTGGAGGGGAGATTTAAGAGTCACCATGGAAACAGAGCCTGGGCAGGTCTAGGAGAAAGTAGACTGAGTTGACTGAGGAATGAAGATCCACCCTGAATGTAGGTGACACCACCCTATGGTCTGGAGTTATATAGCCTGAGCAGAAAGAAGAGGACCGAGCACCAGCATCCACCTCTCTCTGCTTCCTGACAGTGGACACCACGTGAGCAGCCGCCTCAAGCTCCTGCCGCCATGCCTGACTGCACTGTCAAACTCGAAGCCGTCCTTCCTTCCTCGCACTGTGTCTGTTAAATACTTTATCACGGCAATAAGGAAAATAACCGGTGCACAGCCTGTCCATGTTACAAGCATGAAAGATCCCGGGGTGAAATCCAAGCAAGGACTTTAAAATGGAGAACACGCTCCAGAAAAGCAAAGAGGGTAATTAATTACGAGGTGCTGAAAAGTATTCTAGGAAAAGACAGAGACATGCCACCTGTGACTTGCAGGATTCCTAGTGTGAAAAACAAGTTGAAACCAGTTCCAGACCAAGAAAGCAGTGGACAATAGAAGCAGATGGAAAGCTTTTCCATAGTGGTAGCAACACAACCTTGGAGCATGAATGTCCTGTGAATAAAACTAGGTTAAAGATGAGACCATACATGTGCACATAATCATCTGCCCAGGTATGCACAAATACATGTTACATATACATGTTGGAATATATATGTACATATGTGAACCTATGCATGTACACAAATGCATATATATATATATATACTGCACAGACACAAGCATACTTATTTCTATAAGCAATGTACACACACACACACACACACACACACAGATCCACTGGGAAGATCAGTACATTAAACACACAATTTGTTCCTGAGCCTCAATGGATTATTAAGAAAAGACTATAAAGCAAGCATGCCTTACTTGATTAAACATAAAAGCAAGAAGTTCAAATTGTAAGAACATAACATATGAGAAAGAAAAGGTAGGTTCAACAAGTAGAAAATAGAAACAGAAAATACAGTCAATGGAATTAAAATCTGAAGGTAAGGATCTGCATCAGATAAGGCAAAAGCTAAAGGGAAAATAATCGAATGGAAGGAAGATCAAAGATATTTCCCAGAATGAAACATTAAAGGATAAAGAGATAGACACCAAGCAGCTGCATCTAAGAGAAAAATGAGGAAAAATAAGATCCTGGGGCAGAAGAGATGGCTTAGTGGATAAAGCTTTTGCTTCACAAGCATTAGGGCTTGAGTTCAATCCCTGGAACCCACATAAAAAAAATATGGTGTGGGATGCAAGCTTATGAGGCCAACATGGATGAGATGGAGACAGGAGGACGCCTCGGATCTGCTGGCCAGTCACCCTACCATAATTTATGAGCTCGAGGTTCAGTGAGAGACCCTGTCTCACCAACTACGGCACACGGTGCCTGAGCAACAATAGCCAAGATTGACCTGACTTTCACAAGTCATAATGTATCCCTGCACACAATTGAACATACACACACACACATACACACACACACATGACAAACAAAGACTAAACACATTGAAATGGGACTTTTAGAAACAGACTAAAATAAAACAAATAAAATAAAAACAATAGTCCAGAAAAGAATGGCTGTGAGTTCTGATTATAGAAACCCGGGTGCTTCCGGCAGAGAAAGAACAACGGTTCATAACCAGGAGAAAATGGGCTGCCGGGTAAAGCACAGACAACCAAGACAAGGAGGAATCAGACGCAATGCTTGAGAAAGATTGCCTGCAAAAGAATAATTGAACGGACAGATTTCTTATCAGGAAAATGAAGAGGCCAGAGGAAAGTGGTGTCAAACGGCGGAGAGAAAGGAACTGTCCTCCTAGGAACCGTGCATATCCGCATAGACAGAGCTGTAGTCGAGAGAAACATGTGGCATGACCTTTAAAATATGGAAAGCACTTTCCTACATGTGCGCATGTACATTTGAAAGCTAGAGAGGTCAACACTGGGTGTTTTCCTCAATATGTCTCCAACTTATTTTTAGAGACAAGATCTCTCACTGAGTCTGGAACTCACTGATTTCTGCTAGACTGGCTGCCCGAAAGCTCCGGGGATCCTCCTGTCTTTGCCACCCATCTCACTAGCAATGACTGAGTGTTGGGGGATTGAACTCAGGTCCTCTTGCTTGCATGGCAAGCACTTACGGGCCAAGCCATCTCTCCAGCCCCCAAACAGTTTCAGTGGCACATATATATAGAACAGCAGCAGGAAATGCATCATCCCTGTGATCTATGCGGACTGATTTCCAGACACCAGAGAACGACAAGGTGTGATATGTATGTATTTACTAATACAATAAAATATATTAATAAAAATATGTATGTATTTACTAATATATATGCCAGTAAGCTACCATTTTCAAGTCCACGATCAATTGGTTTTATATTGACTATATATTTATTATATTACATTATACTACTGTATCAGATTCTATTATATTTATTTTATTATCAAGGATGTGTTTGTCTGTGTGCATGTATGGGCATGAGCATTTGAAGGCCAGAGAGGTCAACATCTGTGCACCTAATTAGGTATCTTTACTTAATTCCATAACATCCTCCCACCCCACAATACCCTTTGGTAGGGCAGTGACTTCCCACTGTTCTTTTTCCATCTATTTATGGCCATCTGCCAATCTGCTTGCACTCTCTGAAGGAGATCACTGTCTATTTTGCATATTTCACATAAACAAAATTACAAATATGTGTGTCTGTGTTGACTTTATTCAAACACAAAACCTTTTTGTGCATGCGTGAAGTATGCACATGCATGCAGGTTCACATGTGTGTGGGGGGGTGCATTAGCACTGTGGTACGAGAGTGGAGGTCAGACAGCAACCCTAGCCGTCTGGCCTCACCTTCCAGCTGGTTGGAGACCAGCTCTCTTGTTGTTCACTGCTGTGCACGCCAGGCTAGTTGGCCCCTGCCCTTACAAGGGTTCTGTTATCTCCACCCCCATCTCACCATAGGAAAGCTGGGCTTACTAAACTTTATGCAGGTGCTGGGGACCCAAACTCAGGTCCTCACACCTGTGCAGCAGCCATTATTTAGCCACAGAGCCATCTCCCCAGCCCTGACGTCTTTTACTTAGCAGGATGTTTCCAGGGTTCATCTGTGCTACACCACACAGCAGGATTCTGCTCCTTTTCACGTCTGTATATGATTCCATCATACAGACATACCAGCTTTCTGTATAAATTCATGTTTGGTTTTCTTCTGCCTTTTTGCTACCGTGAATAATGATCCTAACAATATCCTAATTACAGTTATGTGAATGTATGTTTCTGGTTCTCCCCAGTACCTGAGAAGCTGAACTGCTGGGTCAGATGGTACCCTGATGTTTGACTTTTTGAAGAACTGCCAAGTTCCCTCTATAGCTGTTGTACCCTATGACAAATTCACTGCAGTGTGTGGCTGCTCCAGTTTCTCACCCTCCTACCAACACTTCTTAGTTTCCATTTTTATTTATTCCTGGGGAGTGTGAAGAAGTATCTTATTACTGTTTTGATTTGCTTCTCCCTGATGACTAAGTATATTAAGCATTTCCTTGTGGGTGTTGTTATCATTTCCTCTTTGTTGCTATAATAAAATACTCTGACCAAAATCAACTTATTGGGAGGGAAGGGTTTATTTCAGCTTATGAATTTCAGTGCGTCACTGGGGGTAGTCAAGGCAGAAACTCAAGCAAGAATTTGAAACAGAAGCCATGCTTACTGGCTTATGCTTAGCTATCTTTCTTCTACAGCGCAAGACCACCTGCCTAGGGAATGGTGCTGCCCACAGTGGATGGAGCCCTGCTACACTGATTAACAATCAAGACAGTCTCTCACAGGCCAAGACCACCTGCCTAGGGAATGGTGCTGCCCACAGTGGATGGAGCCCTGCTACATCAATTAAGAATCAAGACAGTCTGCCACAGAGAGCCCACAGGCTACTCTGATCTAGACAATTGCTCATTTGAGCTTTCCTCTCAGTTGACTCTAGGCTGTGTCAGGTTAATAGTTAAGAAAACTAGAACAAATGTGTCCACCATTTATTTACTTTCTTTGGAGAAGAATATTAAAATATTTGCCCATTCAAAAATTAGGTCTTTGTGTTTTTATTGTTGCATTGTAATATTCCTTTAAAAAAAAAAGTCTCATGAGTATGTTCACATGTGTGAATATGGGTACACGTGTAGATCAGGGGACAATCTTGGGTGCTGGTTCTTTCCTTATGCTTTTTGAGATAGCCTTTTGCTTTTCTGCCCATGAACTTCTAGGATTCCCCTCTCTCTCTCTTGCCATCGCGCAGGAGGAGTAGCGGGATTATGACCACTATCACATCTGGCTCTTCATGGGCTCTGGGGTTCTGAACTCTTGTCCACAGGCTTGCATAGCAAGCCTGCCACCGAGCTATCTCCCTAGCATCTAAGAAGTTTTTATGTAGTCTAGACAACAGACCTTTGCCAGATGCATACATACTTTGTATGCTTTTGCTGTTATGGTTAGATGGTATGTGTTTAGTTTAGCAGAGACAAAGACACATAGACAAAGGGGGAAGGAAGAGGGAAAAGGGTACTAACGGATGAAGGGGGGGAGAAAAAGGAGGAGAGGGGAATGAGAATATGCTGGAAACTTATAGAAATGGTAATGTATGAACACCACTGATAGCAGGGCACACTGGGGACAAGAAAGGACTTCCGAGGGGTCCCCTATTCATGCAGTCTGCTAACACTCTGCAGGGCTAGAACTATATCATTGAATCAGTGGTGAAAGGAAAATCTCCCACACAGAACCAGAAAGCCCAAGTACAGCTAATGGACCACCTAACACCGAGAGGAGAAAACACACATAAGAAAGCTGGAGCCCGTATCTGACTCTGTCCTCAACAGAATGTCTTCTAAGCACAGACAGAGAAAGACTGAATGTCCCTGGGGAGTTTGCAGTGACTGCGGTGCTGGTTATTACTATGGGAAAGAGGTGGCCTCATTGTAGGTGGTGGGAGCCCCAGTATGGAGTGGAGAAGGGAAAGGAAGAGTGTGTGGACTAAGTTGGAATTAGGGATGCATTATTCCCTGTACCATTTAACACAGAGAGACGTGCCCATCAGGTTGGTGCACACTTCTTCTAGCTCTTTCAGCAGACAAGAGTACTTAGTCTTGGAAATTGCTTAGAAGCCACAACAGGAGCACTGAGCATGCTCAGCTCCTGCTTCTGACTCTGTGCCCTGCTTGGAGGAGCTGGTGCTCCAGAATAGTGGCTGACTCCAGAGCTGAGGCCAGGGACACATAGATGCGATACAGAGAAGAACCTAGGACAGACCGGAACACGGAAAAGATACAAGAGGGGAACACTCAGACGCGTGTGAAAGCGCATGTGGGAGCACGGGTGCACGGATGGCGAGGTGGGAGGTGGAGACACAAGTCCTGAGAACTCTTAGATCAGAGCCTGGTCTACTCAGGTGTGAACAGCAGAGTGATCCTGTCTCAAACATGGTGGTGGAAGGTGGGGACCGACAGCCGAGGTTGTCATCTGACCCCATACATATGCACCTGCCCCCCAAAGATGCACACATACAGGTACACACAATTAAAAAATACAGATGATACTTTGAAGGAACTTGCAACAGCCAGATAGAAAACAAATTGAGCACTGAAAATTAATTACAAAGGGCTAAGCTGTACCACACTGAATTCATTAAAAGAATATTTGCATCCCATTCCAAAAATAAGAATAATAAATAAATAAAAGAAGATAGAGGTACAAAGGAGGGAAAGCAGTTTGTCACAGACTGATGCTGAGTCAATAAGCATAGGATGGTAGAAACTAAAAGAAAAATCACTAGGACACAACCATCAAGTAAACACTACCTGTGCGTGTGTGCACATGTGTGTATATCATCAGAAAGGGTGTGGTTATGCACACTAATGACAACCACAGAAGATGAGGACCAGAGTTCAGTCTCCTCAATCCCTGTAAAAAAGCCAGGGGTAATGGCATGTGCCTGTAACCCCAGCACAGGGAGGGCAGAAGCAGGAGGATCACTGGGGCTGGCAGAACAGCCAGCCTCGCTGAATCGGTGAGCACCATGTTAGTGAAAGACCCTGTCTCAGAAACAATATGGTGGAGAGGCAGCTGAGAAAGATTCCTGATGTCAACCTCTGGCCTACACACACACACACACACACACACCTATCTATACATGCATGTGCATATGTGTATGCACACATGAATACATATACAAACAAACACACATATAAACACATCATTTACTTATTGGTGCCTTGTGTATGCATAAGTGAATAGAGAAAATGAATAAGAAAAAGAAACTGAAACTTCAAAATGTTGTCACTCAGATTTTTAACAATAGCAAAGGAAAACATTGCATTTACATGTGAACAAAGCTGTTTGCTGCCTTTTACCTCAACAATCACTGAGCAGATCAGCAGCAAGAGAACCAGACAGCAAGTGGCTCTGCCATGTGCCTTGAGAAGGGGTCAGTATCACCAATGTGGTAGCTTGGGTTTTAGAAGGAGGAAACTACCAGATACATTCATGAGTTCTCTAAAGACAACTGGTCTGGGATCCAAAGGCATCAACGTCAAGGCAAAGGAGAGGCCGAGGGATCTTTCATTTGAAGGTAAGGGGTGGAGGGATGTGAGAACCGCATTCAGCTGTGATACTTCATCTTCACAATGCGCTTGAGTAGATTTGTGGTCACCTAGGAGACACACTAGAGGTGTGAGTCAGGCTGGAATCATAAGCAATAGACTGGGGACTGGAGAGATGGTGGCTCAGTACTCTGGCTGCTCTTCCTGAGTATGTGAGTTCAGTTCCTAGCATGCACTCATGTTAGGTAGCTGAAAACTACCTGTTAACTCCAGCTCCAGGGGATCCAATACCTTCTTCTTGCCTCCACAGCCCCCTGCACACACATTGCTAACACACACATGCACAAATTAATAAAAATAAATCTTTAAAAAAATGACAGATTCATTTGATGAACAAAATTTCTAGACAATACATTATTCAGGTGCATAAAAGAATAAACCTGTCTGCTGAAGAATGCTGTGTAACTGGTACTGTATTACAATGTAGATGCTGTGGTACTGGTGCTGCTCTGTACTGTGGATGACTGTGAATTCTGTGTGACTGGTACTGCACCGCACTGTAGATGCTGTGGTATTGACACTGCATTGTACTGTGGAGGCTGTAGATACTGTGGTACTGGTACTGCACTGTACTGTGGATGCTATGGATACTATGGTACCGGCACTGCATCATACTGTGGATGCTGTGGTACTGGTACTGCATCATACTGTGGATGCTGTGGTACTGGTACTGCATTGTACTGTG
>LOEQ01004724.1:5137-15518 GCA_001685075.1 Bramus lutescens | reverse complement strand
GTGACCTCTTCCACACTGGCTTGTGACACACTTGTTCCTCAGCAGGTGGTGCTACTTTGAAAGGTTCTAGAACCTGTAGGAAGTGGAACTTCACTAGAGAAAGTGGGCAATTTTCTGTGGGGGCCTTGGGGTTTGACAGCCTAGTCCTACTGTCTGGTGTCTGCTTCCTGACTGCAGAAGCAATGGAACTTGCGGTCTGCCCATGCGGCTGTCACTGTGATGGGCTGTGTCCCCTTAAACTGCAAGCCTAAATAAATCCTTCCTCCCTTAAGTTGCTTCTGGTCAAGTATTTGGTCACAGCACTGAGAAAAGCAGCTACCATAGAGCCTTCCCTGTTATGATTTATGGCAGCGTAACCCTGGCAGGTCCCACAGGTGGGAGACAGCCAGATATACCTTGCAGAGAGAGCTTGGGTATAGGATTTATTTAGTGGGTATTGAGGAGGGTATAAGGGCAAGGGGATTATGGAGGGAAGAGAGAAAGAGAGAAAGAGAAAAAAGAGAGAGAGACATAGAGACAGAGACAGAGAGAGACAGAGGGGAGAAGGGGAAATGGGGAGGAGGGAGAGGCAGAGATCGTCTTTTCTGAAGAAGGACAAACAGAGAAAGAGGAAGAGAGGATGCAGGAGATCAGCTTGCCTCAGTGTTGGTGGTGGGGAGATTGGGAGTGGGTGGGGCTGTCTCTTAAAGGGACAGGGTATCCAGGTGACAAGCCAGGCCAGTAGAATTATAATTACACCATTTACTGCATGGTTTTCTGCCTTTCCACGGGTCTAAAAGCAATGGGGCTAGTGTTGGCGGTGGGCTGAAGTCTCTGGAACCACAAGTTCAAACCATGCCTTCCTCCCTTAAACTGCCTTTCTCAGTTCCTTTGTCACAGTAATAAAAAGTGACTGACTCCTTCATGCTAATGTGATAACAAAATTAGGAAAATATGAGAAACTATTAATTTAGCATGGACTGTTCAAGCAGGTGTTATGTAAAACAAAAACAAAATAATACAATTGTTGGGGCTGGGGAAATAGCTCAGTAGTTAAGAAGTTAAGAGACTGGCTACTCTTCCAGGGGATCCAGGTTCAATTCTCAGCACCCACATGGCAGACATCTGTCTGTAACTCCAACTCCAGGGAATCCAACACTTTCACACAGTCATACATGCAGGAAAAACATCAATTCACATTAAAAAAAACAAATAAATAATAAAATGAATAAATAAATCATTTTTAAAAAACCAAAACAACAGCAAGAACAACAACAAAAATCCTCTTGCTGCTCTTTGAGAGGACTTGAATTCAATTCCAAGCATCCATATTAGGTGACTCACAACCACCTATAATTCCAGTTCCACGGATTTGATGCCCTCTTTTGACTCCACTTACTTTGCATAGGTGTGACATATATGCACACACACATACAAATGAAAATAAAAATGGATCTTTAAAAAAATAACTCATACTTGTCAAAAGATAAAATCTTTCTCAAAACAATTCAACAAATAAGATGTCAGAGGCACAGCGGACCTGACAGAGGATAAACTTCTTTGCATTTATTCATCAAACAGATCACGACCTATTTATTAAAACACAGTTCCAGAGGGCTCAAATTACTGAGGCTTACTCTGACAGTCACGGGGGTGATGGAATGCCTCTCACATCACGTGATAAAGATTCTAAATTAGTCATTCACAAACTGTTCGCTAATCCAGACGCCTTGCCACTAGTCAGGGTTACTGGGACACTACTCTTTTGTTTGGCAGCAATTATGTCCTCAAGAACAAAAGACATAAAAAGCACAAGACAAATGCTAGAATTGGACAAAAATATTTGTAATACCCCGAGTCTGAAACCAACCAACAATGGTCAAAGTGCATGAAGAATGAGTAATCTTTCACTGTCCTACTTTTAATGATCTGTATGTTAGTTTTAAATATAAAAGAGAAGCCAGAAGGAGAATGTGGGAGAAGAGATCTGAGTGACACAGAAAAGGCTAAGTGATGGCTGGGGGGACACTCAGCCCCCAAGGGCACTTGCTGCTCTTCCAAAGGATGGAAGTTCTCTTCCCAGCACAGCACCCGATGTCGGGTGGCTCACAGCCACTTGTAACTATAGTTCTGCAAGAGCCGATGCCCTCTCTGGCCTCCACAGGCACTGTGCTCATTTGCACAGTCCATCCGTGTACACAGACATGTACACATGGCTAAAAGTAAAATCAAATCTATAAAAAATGGCTATATAAAGGACAGAGTGTCAATGTTCTCAGTGCTCTTGGTCCCTGTCTCTCTGGCCCAGTAGATCACGTGGCAAGTGGACACAGAGCCTGAATGCCACACTCAACCTTTCAGGAAGTTTTCCTCAGTTCTTCTCAGCTGGAAATCATCTTTGCTTCCTTTGTGACTGGAACACTGTGTCTGCGTTTGCTCCTGGACTTAGGTCACAGTTATCACACCGTTGTTTGTGATGGTGAATACTGGCAACTTGATGGGATCTAGCATCACCTTGGAGGTAAGTCTCAGGCCCAGTATAGAAGGAATTACCTAGATCAGGCTAGCTGAGGTTGGAAGACCCCTTCCCAATGTGGGTGGCCCCATTCCACAAGTTGGGCTCCTGGAGTGAAGAAAAAGGAGAAACCAGGCCAAGTGAGTACCCGCCTGCCTCTCTCTGCTCCCTGACTACAGTGAGCTCCTGCCTCATGCTCCTGCTGCCATGCCTTCCCACCACAATGGACTGCACCTTCGAATTCTGAGCCAAAATAATCCTTTCTCTCTGTAAGCTGTGTCTCAGTCACTCTTCTGTGCTGTGATAATATAGCTTAACAAAAGCAAATTAAGACAGCCCCATCCATCCACTGCTGTCTCCTCCGCAGCTCTGGAATTAAGGAGGATTGTACCATACCCAGACTTTAAGTGTCTCCAAAATAGATAGAGAGATTTCAGGCAAAATCATAGTTGCAACCAGATTCATTCTCCACCTTGAGCAACTGGAAAACCTGACAATACATAGGAAAGGCTGACTCCAACTGGACCACAGACAGCCTAGGATGGGACACAAATGTCCACTTAGAGGGCAGGTTGGTGAGTTCCACACATGGTAAAGAACCCAGCAGATCCCAGGGGATGAGAGCTGATGATTCAGAGTTCAGGCATAGGAAGATCCAGGAGGCAATGCTTCTGTATGGCATGAGACCCCAGGGAAGAGGCTTCTGGGCAAGGAAAGCTTCAGAGGTTTGCTGGGGCTCCCTCCAGTCCTGCTGGGACCTTTTCTGGGCACAGAGCAAGGAAACTCCCCAGGCCAAGGAGAGAAGCAGGCTGCAGGCAGGGGATTAGCAAGTTTGCATCGCCCCCACCTCACACACAGGGTCCCAAGCAGAGTTAATCACTTCCAACAGGCCTGCAGGGCTAAAAGAGTGCCTGAGGCCAGAGTGAATGGTGCCAGAAGGAAGGCTGAGTGGGCACCTGGGGGAAAAGAGCATCAGAAACACGGAGTGTGTGGAAAAGCAGAAGGGACTTAGCTTTTCCCTTTCTGTTTGTTTTTGAGACAAGGTCTCATGTAACAAATTCAAACTATGCAGCAGATGGTGACCTTGAACTTCTTGATCCTCCTGCCTCCCCTGGGACCCCAAGAGGTGGGACTGCAGGTGTGCGCCACCATGCCAGGTTTATGAGGTGTTAGGGATCCAACTCAGGGCTTTGTGCATGCTAGCTGAGCACACTACCAACTGAGCCACAGCCTGAAGCCTGGGCCCTTAATTTTAAAAATATCTTTAAACGCTAAGAGATGCAGGAGGATGAGAAGCCAGCCTGGACTACAATGTGAGACTCTGTCACAAAATCAAACACTGCAAGAAAGGAGGAAAGGAAGGGAGGAAGGAAGGAAGGAAGGAAGGAGGGAGGGAGGGAGGGACAAAGGAAGGGAGGGAAGAAGGGAGGAAGGGAAAATGGAGGGAGGAAGAAGGAAAGAGTCTTTCTTTCTTTCTTTCTTTCTTTCTTTCTTTCTTTCTTTGACAGACAGGAGGGAGGGAGGGAAGAAGGGAGGGAGAGGGAGGGAGGAAAGAAAAGAAAGGAATGTAGTTAGATAGATAATTTGTACTATGAACCAGCTTGACCTAACTTGTATTTACAGAGCACTTGATCAAGAACAGAAAAACACTAATTCTTTTTAAGTGCATACAGAACATTTGCCAAGATATTGTGTGCCATAAAACAAATCTGGATGAATTTCAAAGGATTAAGACCATGCAAAGCATGACCTCCAACTACAGCAGAATGGCATCGGAAATCAATAACAGGGAGACAGTGGGAAACCCCAAACGGTCAGGATTTAGCAAGGTACTTACAAATAGCCCAGGAGTCAAAGGAGGATGCACATGGGAAGTTAAAAACGTTTCCTTAAGAATAAGTGAAAATCTAACAGAGCAAACACCAAAGGCCACACTAAAGCATGCCTCAGGGATATGAGACTTCTGGCACCAAGTGCTTCCATTAGAAAAGAGGCGAGGTCTGAAAGCAATGACCTGAGTATCCACTTTGTACAACTTAAAAAAAAAAAAGAAGTAGAAGTAGAGAGTTGGCAAGATTGACTCAGTGGGGAAAGGCGTTGGCTGCCAAGTTTAACAACATGAGTTCGATCCCAGGGACCCCCACGCGGTGGAGAGAGAGAACTGACTCCCACAACCCTGAGTCCCATGCACATGTCATGACATGCAAGGCCACACATGTGCACACTCATAGGCATAATAAATAATCCAATGGGGCTGGAGAAATGGCTCAGTGGTTAAGAGCACCAGCTGTTTGTTCTTCCAGAGGTCCTGAGTTCAATTCCAAGCACCCACTTGGTGGCACCCTCTTCTGGTATGTGGGCATACATGCAAACAGACACTGTATACATAATAAATAAATAAATCTTCAAAATAAATAAATAAATAATCCGATGTAAAAGCACAAAGCAGTGAGGACAGGAGAATGAAAGCCACAGTGTAGTGTCTCCGGGTCTTGAATGTGTGGACCTTTGTCATCATCCTCCTGCCTTATAACCATAAGGTGGCTACACTGTCTTTAGCTCTACATCTGTATTCTAGAAGGAGAAAGGGCAGCATGGTGCTTATTTGTTTGTTTTAATATGTACTCGTGTGTATGTGTGTGCTCGTGTGTATGTGTGTGTGTGTGTGTGTGTGTGTGCAATGAGACATCTCTCAAGTCCACATCTTCCCTCTCATAAGCTTAAACAGACAAAGTATTTCTGAAAGCCTTACTATCAGTTTTCCACTACATCCTCACCGACAGAAGTTGGCCATGAAGGTCGTAACTTCCCAGTGGAATGGGTTCTAGCGTCAGCCAAACCATAAACAGCCACACAGGCTACTGGGGAGATGACTCAGTGGGTTAAGGGTTTTCTTTGTCAGTACAAGGACCTTAGCTCACGTGCTCAATGAGGTGTGCTGGTGGGTGCCTTTAATCCCAGCACTGTGGAGGAAGAGACAAGGAGAGCCCTGGGGCTCTCTGGTCGGATAGTCATGCTGAACTGGTGGACTCCAGGTTCAGTGAGAGAGCTGTCTCAAAAATATGCCTAATGTTGATCTCTGGCCTTCACATGAAAGCACATACATGCACATTCACACGTGCACGTGCACACACACACACACACACAATCACAAAGTAGTAAAGGAGAGAGTAGCATTATTCCAGGTGAAAGTTATATGCACAAATAACACCTATGACCACACAACTCAATCTAAGCATCAAGGTATCCCCCCCGCTATGTGTCATGATCTCTTTCCAACTGCAGTGACTTCCATCTGCTGCTTATTTTGTGCTGTTTTTCCTACCCAATATTAGAGACTTTACCCTCTAGAGAAAGTCATGGAATTCTTGAAGGAATGAAAGAACAAAGTGTGTGTTAGCGACATGCTAGTAATCGAGAGAAATGGAGGTAATGTCTTGCCTCTTGCACACAGCTCACGGCTAGCGAAGCCCATTTGTTTTCTGCAGATTTGATGGCCCTGCCTCTATGTGCAGCGAAGGGAGGCCCTGGGACATCATGAGGCTGCAAAGTGGGGTACAGAAGCTTTGGGGGCTCAGCCCTTTTTAAAACTTTTTGCAGCCATCTCACATAGGCTGCTTGTTTGAGATGGGGTTCAGGCTGGCCTCAAACTCACTGTGAAGTCAAGGGAAGCCTTGAATGTCTGACCTGTCTCCAACTTCCAAGTACTGGGATGACAGGCATGTTTACACAGCCCAGCGATGGACCCTAAGGCTCCTTGCACGCTCAACAAGCAGTCTACCAACTACATCCGCAATCCGATGCAAGTGTTTTGTAAAGAAGCCCTGTTCCCCTCATCCTAGGCACTGCTGCCCCCCTCAGTTATGGCTTTGGAGATTTGGGGTCAGATGGGGTCCACTCAGTTTGCTTATGTATTACCCCACTTGGGGTCGCAACCCCCAGGCCAGGCAGGCTGAAGGGGAAGCTGTTCGGTTCAGTTCAGCGGGAGCCTTTGGTTTAAGAGTGGCCCTGATTTAAGTTACGGGCAGAAGTAAATTATGTTTTATGAAAGCTTTGACTTTTAATACTATTGGCAGTATATTAAAGTGTTCGGGAGATTATTTATGATATAAATATTTTTAAAAAACGGGTCCAACGACGGTGATGAAGAGGAGGGGAAGCCGGGAGCATAAAGAGCTTACGGTGCCCCTGCTGCACTGCAATGGGAGCCTCACAAAGTGTCCCATTTGTCGCTATTTATTCTCAGATCTCCAGTATCTTTGCAGCGTCTGCCCCTGGAGAGGCAGAGCAGGAAGATGTGGAGTTTATAGGAGCAGGGGAAGAAAAGGAGCCCCTCACCCTAATCAAGAATTCTAACACAATTAACAACTTTGGCTGTGAAAGCTGCCCTTGTGACACAGAGACAATATTTCCATCACACACAGATCTTTTATGTTAAAAATAGCAATACGTCACGCTTAAAGCTTGAATACCTGTGATCTTGGGTGGGGCCTCATTTCTCTCAGCCACTCTCTGGGAATCACAAACAAACATGCTAACTTTGTTTACAGTGACCATGCTCTACAGTCTTGCAGCTTCTGAGATGGACTTTTTAACCTTATCAACTGTAGTCCTATCAGGTGTCCCCCAAGGATCCCCACTGTGACATCCTTGGGTTCCTTAGCATCAGACTCTAACCAAATCCTACTTATTCTACATACTCTAAAGACAAGGAAGGGAGACTTTTCTTTCAGAAGCCCACACCCATCTCTCTTCCCAAGAACCTCTCTTTCCCTTAACCCTTGTGCTTAAGTGGTAAAGGAGAATTGTCTGTATTCTGTCAATCATAATTTGAATAAACGCTGATTGGTCAGGCAGGAAGTATAGGTGGGTCAACCAGACAGGAAGTAGAGGCGGGGTGATGAGAACAGGAGAATGCTAGGAAGGAGGAAGCCCATTCCTCCCATTCCTGCCCAGACCACCTAAGAAGCAGCATGTAATCTGCCTGGCTGAAAAAGGTACTGAGCCACATGCTTAACATAGATAAGAATAATGGGTTAATGTAGGCTACAGGAGCTGATGGGTACCCTGAGCTAATGGGCCAATCCGTTTTATAACTTATGGAGATCTCTGTGTAATTTTCTTTGGGGGTTGCCAGCTATGGGGTACCGGGCGGGACCGAAATCCCAACAAGCAGGCCCCTTCATGTTACACTTAAGCTTATATAAAGTATCTTGGGGGCTAGGGAGATGGCTCAGTGGGGGGAAAATCTTGCTGCACAGTGTGAGGACAGGAGTTGGGATGCCCCCAAACCCACATAAAGCCAGGCAGGAATGGTAGCCCACCTGTAATCCCACTTCTCAGGAGAGAGACTCAAAGGTCCCAGGGCAAACCGGCTAGCTAGAACAGCTGACAGTGCTGAGCTCCGAGCTCAGTGAAAGATCCTGTCTCAATAAGGGAAGTGGGGTGCTAGCAAGGAAGACCCTTGATGTCAACACACACCCATGCGTCCACACATGTGCAAAACCCTCTCCACAGACATGTATGCTGAACACAAATGAATCTTTAATGTCTCCAGCTCTATTTCATACTGGCAGAAGAATTGCTGGGAGTTTGAGGCCAGTTTCGACTATAATGTGAGTTCAAGGTCAGCCAGAGCTGGAGTAAGACACTGTCTCAAAAAAATGAAAAGAATAAGCAGGCAGGTATGCAGGGAGGGAGGGAAAGGAGGGAGGGAGGAAAGAAAAGGGGATCATTTGATAGTTTATAAAAAAAAAAAAACAAGATTCTTCCCTTAACTGTTCAATCACAAAGGCCAGGGATTAACTTTGAAAATGTTTCTCTCCCTACTTGAGGAACTTAACTCTTTCAAGGATCCCCTTGGTAAGTCAGGATCCTTTAAATGGAATACTGTGGTAGAAGGCATGAGAAAGCAGAGCTAACCATGAGTATGGGTGCTAGAATTAAAGGTAAACCTGTAAGACTGGGAAAGCTTCCAGGGGAGTGGAAGTTAGAAGGAGGGAGTTCAAGCGCAGGAGGGCAGGAGGGTGTGGGTCAGGGCCTTGGGTCAGGGGAGGGCAAGGTCTTCCAAGTGGGTGGGGTTACAGAGGTCACTGCCCTCTGCAGAGGACCTGGCAAGGAGCAGAGCTAGAGGGAGGGCAAGCTGGGCTCTGAGAGACGCTTCACCAAGCTGCTCCACGGACTCAGGACACTTCACCTCATATCTACAGTATGTTGGAGGAAGTTGCCATGGTTTGGGGAAAGACGAGGGCTGCACAACCTGGAACCCAGGCTCAGACACTGGGAAAATTCCATATGCAGTGACAAAGGCCACGAGCATGGCAGGAACCAGGTCACCTACACAACTGTGAAGGGTACTATTCTATCTTTCCTGGCCAGTGAAGAGCCAGTTCTCTGCTGAGCATGCAAGAGGTACTTGTGAGTCCTTGGAGCTCCTGGGGCTCTCAGGAAAAGGGCCCAGATGATGGCTGCTTGTATGAGCTTCAATGGAGGCATAAAAGAGATACAGGGAGAACAGTTAGGCTCAGCAGAGCCCACTGAGTCCTGGCACTTCTTGGTAAAAATGAATGTTTGCTGCCAGAGACCACAGGGAGCTGGGGGTTGCTAGTCACTGTGGCAGCAGCTGACAGGTCCAGAAATAAGTACCTGGAAGTTGATGCCGTCATTATAAAACCTTGAGATGTATGCTACTGGTTTGGGGTTTAGTGGATGGAAGTGATGAGCTCCCTGTGGGAGGCTGGGAAAATATGGTGCTCCCGCACTGGCAGAAAACCATCACCATAGACAACTGTGCAGGTAGAACACATGTCAACATCTTGGCTACCAATGAGGATATATGTCTTCTAGTACCTTCCTCCAGGAAAGCCAAATGACAAGAGTGTGGCTTCCAGTGGACAGATCCAGAGACATACAGACAATGGACAGATAGACAGGGCAGTCCTACTAGGAGCACAGAGAAGTCTGGTCTGATAACATCTCCTACTCCCTGCCTAGGAGTCACCTGAATTTTCCCACTTGAATATCAAGACTGACATGCTCTATCTCCCTTTTCTCATTCCAAGCATGTAGAGAGAGAGAGAGAGAGAGAGAGAGAGACTCACTCTCTCTCTCTTTCTCATTTTAGTATGGAGTATGTGTGTGCATATGTGTTGTGAGGGCATGCACATCTTTGCACACACATGTATATATCAGTGGACAATCTTTAGTGTTGTTCTCCAGGCATCTTATACTTTTTGTAGAACTGGAACTTCACCAACTACTAAGTTAACTGCCCATTGAGCCCCAGGGATCCTCCACCTCCACCTCCACCTCCCATCTCACTAATGCTGAGATTGCTACTCCTGACACAGGTTCTGGCGAGTGAACTTAGAACCTCAATGTTTCAAAGCAACTTTACTGATTGTCTCTCCCCCAAGCCCCAAAGCAGGGTTTTGCAACCCATTGTCCCTCCCATGTTTCTGCTTACCCTTAGAACTTCAAGAACATCTGCAGACAGTGGCTGCTCCATCAGGGTCTATGGTCCCCAAATGAGAAACACATGCCTTGGGTCAGATTAGACCAGTTGGGCCAAGCCCAGCAGAGAAACAGCTGCTGACGGACCCACAGCAAGAAGTAAATGGGGGTTGCTGGAAGCTCCTGGAACTGCAGAATATTTATCACCGCAGTTGAAGTTGACATCAAATTCAAACATAACGGCAGGCCCAGTTCTACCCATAGTCAAGTTCTCCCTAGTGGGTGCAGTCAGTAGCTTTCTTTGTTCAACAGCAGCGGCATGCAATTGATACGAGTAGATGAATGTGGGGCTGGGGGGGGAGGGGTTATCAAAACCTTGCGAATGTATGCGTTCATATGCTCGCTCTGTGTGTGTGTGTGTGTGTGTGTGTGTGT
>LOEQ01004723.1:222775-236924 GCA_001685075.1 Bramus lutescens | reverse complement strand
TGGCTGCTGCTTCAGTTACTGCCACCAGGAACCTTCCTGAGATCCTACCCTGAATTCCCCAGATGATAGACTATCAGCTGCAAAGTGAATGAAACCCTTTCCTCCCCAGGTATTTTATCACAGCAATTAGAAACCCTAACACTTGGCCACACAGCACTTCAAGGCCAGCTTGGGTTATGTGAGACCTTGTCACAAAAAAATTAAATAAATAAAAAAATAAAAAAAATCAAGGAACGTGGCAGGGCTAAACCCTCTTGTCTGTTAACTAAGCCTTCTGATAAGGTGCAAGGCTGACTGGCAATTTGCATTTAATTAAAAGGAAGAAGGAATTAAGATATAAGATAGAGGGGCTCATAGAAGAGGAGAGGGTTCAGAAAAGAAGAAAAATACCTAACAGAAAGGTCTGCAGTGGGCCGGGGTGGATCTCAGTGGTGGGGAGTTTGCCGAGCATGTGTAAGGTCCTGGGTTCAAGCCCGAGTTCGGGGAGAAGAAGTCTGCAGAGATCCACTGGGAACACTCTCTCTCACAGCACAGCTTCAGTTTGCCCACTGTCAGCAATGGCAACCCAGCTGTTTCCCGTGGCTCTGCCTCCAGGACCCCAAACCGCACAGGCGCTGCAACTTGTCCCCAGTGGTTCTGCCTCCAGGACCCCAAACAGCACAGGCGCTGCAACTTGTCCCCAACCGATTTTTTTAATGTTTACTTATGTATTTTACATATGAGTGTTTTGTCTGCATGTGTGCTCACACACCAGAAGAGGGCATCAGATCCCACTATAGAGGAGTGTGAGTCACTATGTGTTTACTGGGATTTGAACCCAGGACTTCTAGAAGAGCAGTGCTCTTGATTGAAGTGGCACCTCTTTTTATATTTTCTTCCCACTCACCTAGTTTCCTAAACCAGAAATGTAAGAGCTCGCCTGTGGCATGAGCAGAGCCAGTAGCTGGGTATCTCTAGGTTAAAAGCTCAGATTCAGGAAGGAAACTGGAGACTCTTCTAGCTGGCATCATGATAATGGATTTGATAATTCAGGGAGAAAGAGAATGGAATGAGCACAGACAAGGCAGGGGACAGAGGCTCAAGTAACACCAGGAATTAAGGAAGGAAGGCTGAGAAGCAGAGAGAAAGCACGAGAGCCAACTCAGACGGCAAGGGAATGGTTTTGAGAAGTGGGACGGGGTGACTGACAGATGCCATCAAGAGGTCATGTATGAGGAATGAGGATGTGGCCACTGGGCTCGGCAGTCAGAGAACCTCGCTGGTGGAGCTGGGCGAGCAGAAGTGAGACTGCAGAAGGAGACAGGGAGACACAGTGACCTTTTCAGCTG
Source organism: Bramus lutescens (assembly GCA_001685075.1). Taxonomy (NCBI): domain Eukaryota; kingdom Metazoa; phylum Chordata; class Mammalia; order Rodentia; family Cricetidae; genus Bramus; species Bramus lutescens. The sequence goes on along the minus strand of LOEQ01004723.1, from coordinate 235,596 downwards.
GCTTCACCATGAAGGGGAAGGGCAGGGTGAGCTCAGGGTTGAGGCTAGGATTTAATTTTCATTTTTAGAGTTAATGCCAGGCACGATGATGCCCATCTGTGGTCCCTGCACACGGGTGGCGGAGACAGAAGGGTCAGGACATATTCAGCAATACGATATTTGAGGCTGTTCTGGGCTACAGAAGACTCTGACCTCCCCCCAAAAGGGATGGGGTGGGGCTGGAAAAATGGCTCAGGTCTTAAGAGCACTAGCTGCTCTTCCAGAGGACTCAGGCTCCATTCCCAGCACCCTCATGGTGGTTTACAATTATCTGTGACTCCACTTCCACATGTTCTGATGCCTTCTTCTGGCCTTTGAGGGCACTAGGTACACATGTGGTACACAGACATATATGAGGCCAGGATACACACACACACACTAATAATAAAAGATGAGGAATAAATTGGTGATAAAGAAAATGAAAAAGATATAAGACCAAAAACAAAGTCCCTAGGGAAGAGTCAAGCATAGAATAAACATAACTAGCTGCCCCCAAGCCTCAGGAGGCAAACAGAGGTAAGAAGGAAAGAATAAGGATACGCTTAGAGTTGGAAAGACAGAAAGTCAATAGAATTCTTGACTTTGGGGCTTTTTTAAAAAATCATTTTCAGTTATTTTTCCCCCAAGACAACCTGTAGCTTTGGAGCCTGTCCTGGAACTCGCTCTGTAAACCAGGCTGGCCTTGAACTCACAGAGATCTGCCTGTCTCTGCCTCCCAAGTGCTGGGATTAAAGGTGTGCGCCACCACCACCCCGCCTCTGCCTCCCAAGCGCTGGGATTAAAGGTGTGCGCTGCCGCCGCCACCGCCGCCACCACCACCACCTGGCTATTCTTTTCAGTTCTAAAATATTAGATCCAAGAGAAAAACTTCCTCAACTGTACATACTGTTTTCTCTCTTTGAGTGACTCCCCACTTCCCAACAGTTCAGCAAAGGATACGTGATTCTAAGCCAGGTGGTCAGTCGTATGAGGAACAAGCTGGCTCCCTGGGAAAATTCCAGCTCCAGCTCAGGGCCAGTCTTCCCTTCGTTGGTCTCGATGAATTTGGTAAGAATCTGCATTCTCAGGCCTTTGCCGGCATTGTCCCACTCTTGCAGAAAACTCAGAAGGCGGCTGATTGCAGCCTGCTCCTTTATAGAAGTCATGTTCCACCAGTCCCGACGCTGACTGCAAGGTACAGAAAATGGGGCACCACAATGTTTAGAACCACGTGCACAATGTTTAGAACCAGTGAATGGGTGATGGCTGGGACTGCAGCTCACAAGCAGAGTCCTTACTGAGCATGTGCAAGATCCTGGGTTTGATCTCCAACACTAGGGGGAAAAAACCCATTCTCGGAATGGCTACCTGCTACGTGAGCAGGCAGGTTTTAGCCAAGCTGTAATGGGCTCAAAATATCGTGGTGGTCCAGCAGTGACACAAAGTTCTGTCCCAGTACTTCCAGACACTGAGGCAGGAGGAGGAGGATTTCAAAGACAGCATGGCCGAAAGCTGAGAGAGAGGTTGTTTCAACAACGACATTGTGCAACAGGCTAACCTAGAACTAAGAGATCTATCTTCCTGTCTCTGTTTCCCGGTGGTCGCATGGTGCCACAGTGCTTGCTTTATTTTTTGAGACAAAGTCTTGCTATGTAGTCCAGACTGGACTTGAACTCCTAACAAACCTCCTGCCTCAACCTCTTGAGTGTTGGATTACAGGAGTTTAGTTAAACATGTGTGTAAAATGTGGGTATGTGTGTATATGTGTATGTTGGTGTGAACATGTATATATTGGCGTGCACAGGTGCGTGAACATGCATGTGTTGGTGTATACACATGTATCGACACGCATATATGTATGTCGGTGTGCACACATGTGAGGACATGCATGTGTATATGTATGTTAGCAGGGACACATGTGTGAACATGCATGTGTGTATGTTGATGTGCATATGTGTAAGGACTCTAGGAGCCAGCCAAGAGAAAGAGACCACCCAAAGGAAGTTCTTTACTTTCAGCCATTATCACCTGCCATTGTTGGGCCCAGCCATGAGAAGCTTAATGGAGGCCTGAGTCTCAGTAATACCTGGTTGCAGGAAGGACCATAAACTAAGATTACCTGAGCATCACCCAGGAACTGACTATCCAAAGATAAGATCACCTGCCAGCACACACTCACCAGGACACCCCTAGACAAATGTCAGCCAATCAGGGGTCCTGAACCCTAGAAATCCCTCACCCCCACCTTTACTACTATAAAACCCAACTCTAACTCAGCTCGGGGCTCTCCGATTATTCCAGTACACACGGATTATTATTATTATTCCAAATTGGACACACAGAGAGACAGACTTTGCAAACTTGTATAAAATAAAAGCTCTTTGCTTTTATATATGGAACTCGGTTTCCTTGTTGATTTTTGGGGGACTTTGCGGATCTGGGCATAACATGGATGGACATGCGTGTGTGTATGTTGGTATGTGTACATGTGTGAAAACATGCATGTGGAGGTTTGAGATTGGTGTTTGGTATCTTCCTTAACTGCGCTTTACCTTAGTATTATATTTTATTTTTATTTTTTGAGATAGATTCTCATTATTTAGGCTTGGCTGACTTGGAACTCACTCAGGAGACCAGGCTGGCCTCTAACTCACAGAGATTGGCCTGCCTCTGCCTCCTGAGTGCTGAGATAAATGGTGTGTGCTACCATGCCTGACCCTGACACCTTAGTTTTTGATATAAGGTTTTTCATTGAACCTGGAACTCACAAGCTTGGCTAGACTGGCTGGCCATGGAGTTCCAGGAATACACCTGCCTTGGCAACCACCCTGTGATGGCTTTATAGATGAGGTTTACCATGCCTGGCATCTCCATGAAGGCCAGAAAAGAGGAATCCAGGGTGGTAGAGGAGAAGGTGTTTGCTAAAAGCCCCAGTGTCTCTCAGAGCGCATTTCAAGCAGGTGGGAGACTGGGTCTTTTGAGACCCTGCCCCCTCTCTGTTGATTAGTTTAGCAAAGTTGTTATTGTTGTTTTTTTTTTTTGATTTTCAAAACAGAGTTTCTCTGTAACAGCTTTGATTGTCCTGGAACTCTCTTTGTAGACCAGGCTGGCCTCAAACTCACAGAGATCCGCCTACCTCTGCACCTCCTGAGTGTTGGGATTAAAGGTAGGCACCACCACTGCCTGGCTGGCAAAGTTCTTCTTAACCTTGTATGCAAGGCATTTATTCTAACTCTTTAAAACAACTCAAAGTAAAGTTAGTAGGAAGAACAACTTCTTATTCCACAGCTGGATTAATGGGCTGTGGTCTGTAGGAGCCTGTGTCCTTGGGAGAGTGTTTGCAGTGGGGGGAGGGGAGGTTTAAAATAAACCCGTTTCCCAAAAACAGTTGTGATTGAAAGTGTTATTATCCATAACAAACGTTAGAGCTGATAGGATGGAGGCATGCGTGGTGCTTTCGTCTGACAGACAAGTGAAAGTCATATTTCACATTATCATGGGGTTTTCTGTGATTTACAGAATATTTGTGAAACATTACTTGAGGTGGCCATGATTGATATGGAGGGAACAGCTTGTGTGTAGGGGAGATGTGTATTTCACATAGACTGTTCAACATGAAATTTACAGTCCCATAAAGTGCTCCTACATCTTCGCCAGAGATCTAGTTAAAAGGACTTTACAGTCTGAAACATCCTAAAATTGATTCTAAATTAATGTTTCCTCACATGTATTTGAGATATTGATGGGGCCCTGCTATCAGGCTTTTATTAGGGAGCAATAATCTGAGGCAGGCTGAGACAGACGTACATACATACCAACCTCCGCTACTCCCCAGAGGACACGGGGTCTGTGCTCCTGGGAAGGGTGCCCACGCAGCTTCAGGAAGACTCCACAGGGCCCAATCAGCCTTTAGAACTGGGGGTGGGTGGAAACAAGAGTGGACCAACTTAAACACAAAAAAATGACCAAACCCTCACGGGATGCCATCAATTATGACAAAGTCTTATTGCAGTCGGAGGCATAAAGATACTGTCATAGGCTGTAGCCACCTTCAGTAGTCAAACTGACCTTAAGAAGATGGGGACCCCAGAGTGGAGGGGATGAGACACCAGCATTAACCTTATCAGGATGGATTCTTCATAGGGTCAGAACTCGAATGCTATCAGAGAAGCACCCAGCTATTCTGGGGTAGGAAACTCCAGGCAGGATGCTCCACAGGATGGAGCTCACTCTTGCCTTCTGTTCTCCTTTCCTTTCTCTTTGCTTTTCCTTCCTCTGAGAAGGAATGATGTTGCCTCGGCTGACCTCAAACACGACCTTCTTTTGCCTCAGCCTTCTTGTACCCAGAACACCTAACTTTAATTCTTATGTGTGCAGGGAAGACCTATCGAGTAGCTCTCTACAGGGTGTTGTGGGAGGCGAGAGGGGCATGCAGCCTCGCCAGAGCCCTGGAGGCACTCCTGGGGAGGAACAGGAGGCTTGGAACCAGACTGGGCTTCAGTCTGTGAACTCAAAGCAACATGCTGCCTCTTCCCCACCTCCCTCCACAGGCGACAGTCATTTTCAGCTCTTCTGGTATTTTCTTCCATATTTCTAAATAACAAAAGCACATACAACTTGTATGAGCTGACTTGTGTTTCCATCAGTCACATATATTGAAATCCCAAATCCCCACCGTGACGTTGCTTGGAGGGAGGGTCTGTGTGTATACGCAAGTGCATGCCAGTGTGCAGACAGTCTGCAGGCAAGGTGAACCTCGGATGTCATCCCTCAGATGTGGTCTCTCGCTCTCCCGGGTCTCACCAACAAGGCAAGACTTGCTTTGCTGACTGACCAGAATCATTTGTCTCTGCTGCATTACAAGAATGACATTGTGCCTGGCTGTCTCTTCCTTCTGGGTTTCCTCTGTCTCCTCTTTAAATGTGGACACCACGGATTGAACACAGGTCTTTATGCCTGTGAAGCGAACACTTTAGCAACTGAGCTATCTCTCTGGCCCTGACAACGTAGAGTGGGGTCATTAAGGTGCACCTTTGTTTAATATGAAGTTATTTTTACAAGAACAGATCGGGGCTGGGTGTGGTGGCACACGTCTTTAATCCCAACTTTTAAGAAGCAGAGGCAGGTGGATCTCTGTGAGTTCAAAGCTAGTCTGATCTACAGAATGAGTTTCAGACCAGCCAGGGCTATATAGTGACACCGTGTCACAAAAAACAAAAGAAGTGTTGGGTGGTGGTGGCTCATGTTTTTAATCCCAGCACTCGGGAGACAGAGGCAAGCAGAGCTCTGTGAGTTCGAGGCCCAGCCTGGTCTACAAAAGCTAGTTCCAGGACAGCTAGGGCTATTGCACAGAGAAACCCTGCCTTTAAAAACAAACAAACAAAAAAGAGTAGCCAGTGCTTGTCACCTCTGAGCCATGGCCTCACCTCCATTCCTGTTGTTTAACCTACCTAGCCCGCGGTTCTTTGTCATGGTAGCCCCAGCAAACTGATACACTACTAATACTTGATTTATCAATCCTGGAGAAAATTTATTATTTATCATTCTGGCGGATGAGGAATTAGTTCTCTTGAAGCGCTCCAACCCTCCCTTTCCTCGTGCCCCTCCTCACAATATAATTTCCCACAATTTACAGTTAAATCAATAGTGTTTACATTATTGACCAAGTAAATAAACTCTTCAGCTAAGCAATAAAATACTATTACATTTTCTTTCCGTACGGCTTGGCTTTTACCAAGAGTCAATCATGACCGTTTCGCTTCAGTCATTTAGTTCTAATTACCTGCAATGATTTGCCCTGCAAATGTTCCATATGTAGCAGTAGTTTTTTCTAAATGTTCAGCCCACAGCTGACTAGCGTCTGCTTCTCCCCGGAGGCCTGTGTCCACAGACCTCTTTCTCCTTCCGGTGGGGCTGGGGATGCAGCCTGGTGTAGAAATGCTGCCTTGGGGCTTCCTTCCGCCTCTCTTCATTATAGCATGGCACACCTTGCTCCTTGACTCCCTCCCTTGTGTTACTGGGGCATGTTCTCTAGTGGCATCTGTAGGTGTGTCCCAGAAAATCTGCTAACACCTCCTCTATTGGAGGCTACCCCTATTGGACAGCCCGGGTGTAATGATTCCATGTAACAAAGCCTCCCCTTTGCTTCCCCGAATAAGCCTGATGTCTTTCTGATTCCTGCCTGAGCCCTGGTGTGCTCCAATCCTGGACTTTAAAATCTTTTCTGCAACTGTGCGCTGGGGATGGAGCTCAGCAGTGGAACACTGATCTGAGCATGCGTGAGCCCTGTTTGAATAGCCGGCCCTGGGGAGACGGAGACAGATCTTGATGGGCACAAGGTATGGGGACAGCACAGGGCCTTCTCTTTATTGTATTAAAGAACCTGGCTGGGCAGCAGTGGTAAATGCCTTTAATCCCAGTACTCAGGAGGCGGAGGAAGGTGGACTTCTGTGAGTTTGAAGCAGGCTTGAAAATCTCTTGATTATTGCCTACAATGGCTGGAAAATGGGGCTGGAGAGATGGCTCAGTTGTTAAAAGTGCTTGTCGTTCTTTCAGAGGACCCGAGTGCAGTTCCCAGAGCCCATGTTGGGCAGCTTTCAATTGCTTGAACTACAGCCTTGTAGGCCAGCCTGGTTTACAAGAGCTAGTTCCAGGACAGCTAGGGCTGTTACACAGNGAGGGGGAGGAGCTGGGTTTGATTTCTAGTACCTACATGGTGGCTCACAACCTTCTGTAACTCCATTTCCAGGGAATCTGCCATCCTCTTCTGGCCTCCACAGACACCAGGCATGCACATGTACACAGACATACATATGGGCAAAATATTCGTACACATAAAACAGCAACCCCCCCCCAAACTTTAGAATAAGTAAGTAACAAATAAGCTTCTTGAAGAGGCAAGATTGGAGGTGGGTACCAGCTCAGAAGCCATGCTCAGCACACCAAGGGGAAGGCAGAGGCAGAACTGCGGCTCAGGAACAAACACGACTGGCAACTGGCTGTGGAGGATGAAAGAAAGGGAGGAGCCAAGCAGGCTGACAGGGAACACAGGGCCCTTTAGACAGAACTCCCACCCACCTCTCCATTTTTCTTTGCAGTGCTGGGAATAGAATGTAGGGCCACTTTCAAGGTAGGCTAATACCATACAACTGAGATACACTTCATGTAGCCCAGGCTAGCCTCAACTTACTATGTAGCAAAGGATGACCCTGAACATGCTCACACACACCATACACACACAAGCGATAATAATAAAAAATAAAATTTAAAAGAGGTCCCTACCTGACCCTATCACCATCCATGTTCATACAATTAGACCTCCAGTTCTCAATCTCCCAGGCCCTTCCAAGGCTCTCAATGCTGCCCTGACACCAGGAGCGACCAGCTTCCTTTTTGGCAAAACCCTGGGGCCACTTTGGGCTCTTGTCTCTGTGGTCCTTTCTTCACCATTCTCCTTGTGCTGTCAAAATGAACCCTCCTCTTGCTGGAGGCTGAGCTCAAGGGGAGAGGTTGGTTTCCCTGTCCCCGTGTCCCAGGGCAGGGTGGCATAAAATAGATGTTTAATGAATGTCTGCTGGCTGATGAGAAACCAGCCAGCTCTTCTTTTGGTGGTTGCATCTGAATGTCCATGCTATGTAGTAGGTACATAAAACTACCACCTTCTCAAAGCTGCCCTGTGCAGGGTGGCAGAAGCTCCAGGCCAGGAGGCCAGTGTGAGGTCTATGAGGCATTTTACAGCAACGACAGGGACAGCGATGCCAGCACGGTGTCACCCTTGGACACTAAGGACAGGGACTTGGTGCCATGAATGGTCAGTTAAATTGTAATTGGAGAGAGCTGTTCTTCTGAAAACCATAATGTTCTTTAGTTGCAGCCAAATAGCATCCAAGAAGGGGAGAAAAATTTTTTGAAACATCAAAGAAATCATTTTCAATTTGGTGCTCACAAGCAGAGATTCTAACGATCAGTAGAAATGAGAAGCAAACAAATTAGCACTAATGGAAAATGGCTTTTGGAAAAGAGGATTTAATTTATAGTCAGTCGATCATGGCATGCAGCGGGCAATAAAAGTGAGCTTCAGCAGCTTGATCCAAACTGGAGCTCGCATGGCAGGCCAGAGGAAAACATCTGATGGCATCATGCTCACTGGAACCTCCTGTGAGTGGCAGCCAATTACAATCGTCATTATTTTACCTTGGAGAGAAAATGGTGTCAGAAATCATAGTACATGAAATTAAAACCCAGATTAGAAACCTTCGTCCAAATCGTTTGTGGCCTTCTAACCTTGGCAAAGTCTCCTACAGAAATGACCAGCTGACATGCCTGTCTTCTTCTCAGAGTCGACTCTTCCATCTCCTCTCACCATCAGCAGTGACTAATAAGTGGGGGTCTTTTTTTTGTCTTGTTTTGTTTTTCAAGAGACAGGGCTTCTCTGTAACTTTGGTGCCTGTCCTGGAACTAGCTCTTGTAGACCAGGCTGGCCTTGAACTCACAGAGATCTGCCTACCTCTGCTTCCCAAGTGCTGGGATTACAGGCATGCACCACCACTACATGGTTTATAAGTGGGGTCTTATTCACCAATCATTTTGACGATAGCTGAAATGTCCTTCAAGCAAGCAAACCAAAATCACTAAATTTCAAAATCCAGCTCCCAAGTGAAGTCAGAGGTCCTTAGCCACACTCAAAAGGAAGCTACCAACTATCAACAACTAAGAGAAGCCAGGCCTATAACTCCAGCACCTGGGAAATTGAGGCAGGAGAACCACCATAAACTCGAGGCTACTCTGGGCTATGTAGCAAGTACCAGGCCATCCAGGACAACACAGCAAGATCCTGTCTCAAAAACACAAACCAAACCAAATAAACAAATAACAAACAAAAAAGAGCTTATGTCTTGTTCCTAGATAAAATTTTCCAGAGAGCTCTGCTTGCCAGTTCCTTCCCCAAAATTCATAAAGCACATCTATAAAAGCAAGAAACCTCTAAGACATGGTTATCAGCCTGGCTCACGCTCCCTAGGGTCCGTCATAGACAAGGGGGTCACCGGCTCCCATTCCTGGGGGTTTCACAGGGCAGAATGAAACAGGGCCTTCCCCTTGGAGTTGGCTCCCTTCCTCACTCTTAGCCTTTATGCAGAGATAGAAAGTCATGTGCTCTGGCTGGTTTTATGTCAACTTGACACAAGCTAGAGACATCTGAAAGGAGGGAACCTCAGTTGAGAAAAGGCCTCCCTAAAATCCAGCTGTAAAGCATTTTCTTAATTAGTGATTGATGGGGGAGGGCCCAACCCACTGTGGGTGGGGCCATCCTGGGCTGATGGTTCTGGGTACCATAAGAAAGCAAGCCATGGAGAGCAAGCCAAAAAGAAGTGCCCCTTCGTGGCTTCTGCATTAGCTTCTACCACTAGGTTCTTGTCCTGTGTAAGTTCCTGCCCTCACTGCTTTTGGTGATGAATTATTATACAGAACTAGGAGTGAAATAAACCCTTTCCTCCCCAAGTTGCTTTTGGTCATGCTGTTTCATCACAGCAGTGGTAACCCTGACAAAGCCATTGTGTGTCACTCAAAGACGGAAACATACTTTGAGAAATATGCTCAGAAATGGGTCACAGACTATATGGTATGGCCTAATGCTACTAGGCTACAAATCTATATAGCATGCTACCACACTAGCCATAGGTAACATAACACATGAATCATTGCATATCTGAACATTGAAAGGTACAGCAAAAATATACGAAGGGTTGGAGAGATGGTCCCACAGCCAAAAGCCCTTTTCCAAGGATCTGAGTTCAGTTTCCAGTACCCACAAGGTGACTGGTAACCACCCATAACTCCAGTTCAGGAGATGGATGACCTTCTGACCTCTGTATAACCAGACATGCAGGTGATACACACACATGCATGTGGGCACAACACTTACATACATAAAATAAGTAGCTAAAAGGCTGGAAATGTAGTTCCATGGCATCATACCTGCTTTAGTATGTATGAGGCCCTGGGCTTGATACCATAGCCATAAAAAATAAAAAAGATTAAAAACATAATGCACCTGTATAGGGCACATCCTAATGGAGTCTTAAGAGCCCATGTTGTTTTATGTAAAGCTGTAAGTAGTGCAGGAGTGAAGGCCTAAGATGTTACTGTATGTTATGCAGATTCATAAATAAATAAATAAATAATATTTATTTATTTATTTATTTATGAGTCAGGGTCTATGTAGCTTTAGCTGTTCTAGAACTTGCTATGTAGACCAGGCTGGTCTTGAAATCACAGAGCCATCTGCCTCTGCCTCCCTTCTGAGTACTGGGATTAAAAGTGTGTCCCACCATGCCAGGTCTGTGTGTAGATTTTATAAGTACCACATTCTGGGCTGCTACTACATGTATAAACATTTTTATTTCTTCACTTTAAAACAAAGAACCAAACAGGAATAAAAGGTGCGGTAGCTTCGAGGCCTGATGAGCAGAGCCCTGGGAGATGGTGGAACTCTTCCTACCAGGGCCATCTCCCGAAGGGTTCCACCATGCCCAGTTTATAGGGTTCTTGGACCCAGAGCTTCGTGCATGCTAGGCAAACACTCTATCACCTGAGCTACAACCTCAGCCCTGTATGCATCTTTTCTTTTCTTCTCCTTCCATGCTCCCCGATCTGTGTGTGTGTGTGTTGTATAAGCACGTATGTGCCAGTCACATGTCTGTGCTCTCAAAGGCTTTATTCCCTTGAGTCAGGGTCTCTCACTAAACCTGGAAGTAGGTGGTGGACAGCAAGCCCCAGCAATCCTCCTGTCTCTGCCCTGCACTGTGCTGGAGTTAAGGCATGTGTGGCTACTCCAGCTTCTTATGGGTTCTTAGGATTCAACCTCAGGTCCTCAAGCTTGTACAACAAGCATTCTTACTCAGGCAGCCAAGCCTCTCCCAGCCCTCTCTATGCTTTCTCCATTAAAAAATTACTTTTGAGGGCTGGTAAGATGGATTAGTGGGTAAAGGTGCTTGTGGCATAAGCCTGGAGACCTGAGTTCAAGTCCCAAAACCAACAGGAATGTGCAAGCAGAGAATCAACTCCATAAAATTGTCCCATGACCTCCACAAATGCACCATAACATATGTGTGCCTGCACATACATATATCACAATTCTAATAATAAATTAATTTTAAAACTTGTGAGACTTGTGATCCTCCTGCCTCAGCCTCTGGAGTCCTAGGATTACATCCGTGTTAGTTCAAATGTGTGCACACACTCACACTTACACCCAGGCCTGCACAGGTTTGGGGTCATCATTATCATTCTCCCATAGTCACCTTGAATCCCCATCTCTGGGACAGGAAGACCATGGAGCTGCCACCCCCGATGGCTCAGAGCCTTCTGGAATCCCCTCTGAGAGACCCACTTGAAGTTCTTCCTCACTAGGAATCAGTCTCGTCAGAGGTGTCCAAGCTGGTCTACCTCTAACAAATCCGCAGATAATGCAAGCCTTGCAGGGCTGTGATTTTCACGTGAGACAGACTGGCTTGGATTTTTGTGCTCCAGGCTGGACTTGAACTCATTCTTTGGCCTCAACCTCCCAAGTGAACTGTCATCCTGGTTCACACTTTCTCTTTAAGTAGTGCTGGGGGATTGAACTCAGGACCTTGCACACACTAGACAAGTAAGTACTCTGCCACTGAGCTATGGCTTCAGCCCTGTGTTTTCAAAGCTTCAAAGGAATGCTTGGAACCTGCCAAGACCTCAGCTAAACCCTTTCCTGTGAATTTACTTGGGGGCTGTGTCAGTAACTTGTCTTGTTACCATGGCAAAATGCCTGACATAGGTGACTTAAGGAAGGGATGGTTTATTTTGGCTCCCAGTCTGCGGGTACAGTCCATCACAACAGGGAAGCCACAGAAACAGGAGCTGCAGGCAACACTCACAGTGAGGAAACAGACAGTGATGGGCCATCAAGTCAGCTGGATTTCTGTTTTATTCAGTCCAGGATCCCAGGCCATTGAGTGGGTACTGCGCACAGTCAGGGTAGGTCTCGTTTTAGTGAGTTTAATTGAGACAGTCCCTTACAGGCATATCCAGAAACTAACCTATAATCTAGGTAATTCTTTTTGAGTGTGTGTGTGCATGTTTGTTTTGGTACAGCATTTTTCTGTGTAGCTTTGGTGCCTGTCCTGGAACCTTCTCTGTAAGCCAGGCTGGCCTTGAATTCACAATGATCCACCTTCCTCTGCCTCCCAGGTGCCGATATTAAAGACTTGCCTCATCACACTCGTACTTAAGCTATGTTTTCATCATGTGCTAAGAATTTTCAGCTCCTAGTCAGATGTAGTGCTCATGCCTGGAGTCCAGCCTTCGAGAGGCTGAGATGAGAGGCTCGCTGCAAGCTTGAGGCTAGCCTGGACTACACAGAAAGTTTCAGGATAGCTAAGGTTACAGGAGGAAACACTGCCTCAAAAGGTAAAAACAAAAACGTCAAAGAAGAGAAAATTTCAGTTCTATTATTCAGATCCTTATGGCTCACTGTCTACATGCATATACAAACATTGGCAATGCAGAGCACTCCACATTCCTCCTTCCCAGACTCACTCTGCCTTAATTCTGTTCCCAGACCTACTCTCCAGCTCTCCTGAAAACACAGCTCAGATCTCCTCACTCTCCCCCTCCTCACCCCTCCCAAGTCTTCACAGACACACTCTCCCCCTTCTCCTCACCCCTCCCAAGGCTTCACAGACACACTCTCCCCCTTCTCCTCACCCCTCCAAAGGCTTCACAGACACACTCCCCCCTCACCCCTCCCAAGGCTTCACAGACACACTCCC
>LOEQ01004723.1:211220-222707 GCA_001685075.1 Bramus lutescens | reverse complement strand
CCCTCCTCACCCCTCCCAAGGCTTCACAGACACACTCCCCCCTCCTCCTCCCTCCCAATGCTTCACAGACACACTCCCCCCCTTCCCTAGGCTTCACCCCTCCCATTCACTGTCGTTCTTCCTCTTCTGGTCTCCTCACTCTGCCCTTGGCAATTCTTCCTCCATTCTCAGCAGCCTCACAGCCACTCTGCCCAGCTCTGAAGTGTCCTGGGCCCTGCAAAGCCGTCATTGTTGGTGGCCTCTTATATCCTCACATCCCAAGGATTGAGAGGGGTAACTGGTGTCTCCTCACTAAAGCCCACCCAAGCCTTTTATACTATATCCTTATTTAAAACCCCCTGATATTTTAAGGGTGAGGTCACTCAGCTGTATGTACCTTTGACCCTCATGCTGGCATCTAGAGACACCAAAAGACCTGTTTTATTTATCAAGGATAAATAGCTAAGGGGCTACGAGATGGCTCAGTGGGTAAAGGGGCTTGCTGGCAAGACTAGTGGCCTGAGTTCAATCCCCAGGACCCACAAAGTGGAAGGAAAGAACCGAAACCTGTAAGTTGTCCTCTGACTTCCACATGCACACAAAGAAAGAGTAACTTATTTTATTTTGTTAGTATTTTGAGATAGGGTCTCACTATATAGCCTTAGCTGACTATGTAGTCCAAACTGGTCTCAAACTTACAGAGATCCATCTGCCTCCATCTCCTGAGTGCTGGGATTGAAAGGTGTGTGCCACAATACTCAGCTAAAATGTAATTTAAGAAAATGATTAAGCCAGGTGGTGGTAGAATACACCTTTAATCCCAGCACTTGGGAGGCAGCAACAGGTGAGTCTCCGTGAGTTCGAGGCCAGCCTGGTTTTCCAATTGAGTTCCAGGACAGGCTCCAAAGCTACAGAGAAACACTGTCTCAACAAAACAAAAAGCAAAAAAAAAAAAAAAGAAAGAAAAAAGAAAGAAAGAAAAAGATAATGATTAAGCTAGGCATGATGGCAAACAAACAAAGGATTAATATCTTGCTCACAGCTATGCTCTTCCCACCCATGCCCTCTCAAGGTCTGCCGCTGACCAGAGGGATCCAATGTCAGCATCTTGATTGTCCCCTGGTCTCCATGGGAGCTGGCTGATGGCCCAAAAGAAAGGTTGCTACATTAGCCTCAGGCAGATTTTTTTTTGGACAAGGGCAGAATGCAGCTACATTCTCTGCCAAAATATCACAAGAATGGTTTCTAGGCCACACACTAACATTCTTCTCTTCTATAACCTCCTGAGCTGGGCTGCTATGATCTACATTGCTCTCAGCACCATTGTTTTCCATACTCCTGCTAGCACGTCCCACTAAGCTCCAACTTCCTGCTTTCCTCATCTAAAATCCACACTAAACCCACCAGCAGCAAGGTCAAGGCCTCTCACAGCAATACCAGTACTGCTCCCTGGTACCAACCTCTGTCTTACTCAATGTTCTATTGCTGTAAACAGACCATGACCATGGCAACTCTTATAAAGGAAAGCATTTAATTGGGGCTGACTTACAGTTCAGAGGTTAGCTCATTATCAGCATGGTAGGGAATATGAGGGTGTGCAATCAGACGTGGTGCTGGAGAAGTAGCTGAGAGTTCTGCATCTGGATCCACCACACTGGGTGTCTTTATCTCTCTCCACATTTTTATTCCTTTGCGTTTTTTGTTTTGTTTTTTTNNTTTTAGAGACAGGGTTTCTCTGTGTAGCCCCGGCTGTAATGGAACTTGCTCTGTTAGACCAGGCTGGCTTCAAACTCACAGAGATCCTTCTTATTCTTTTTTATATTAATTTGTTATTACTTGTAGATTTTACCTGGGTCCTGGGCATTCAAGCTGGTTCCTCATGCTCAGCCGGGAAACACTTTACTGGTTGAGTCATCTCCCCAGCCACCTCTCAACTGTTTAAAGTGAGATTTTACATGGGGGGGGCACATTCTTACTTGCCTCTCTCCCCTTTAGTTTTATCTTTTACCTCTTTTCTTGGTCTCTCCCATCTGAACAAAAGCCAATAGCTCTAGAAGCTACAAATAAATGTCCAAATGCCTTGAAAGTATTCCACCCCCCCTTTTAAGACAAGTCTCAGGTAGGTCAGACTAGCCTGGAACTCATAGCTGAGAATGGCCTTGAAACATTCAGCTTCCTGGCCCCACCTCTCAAATGCTGGGGTTGCAGGCTATACCACCATGCCTGTCATCTCCCACCCACCTCTCAAGCCACTGAATCTTTGCTGACTGAAACAGCACTGGCAAAGGTCACTAGCAACTTCCTTGTTTGTGCATCCAGTGTTATCTTTGAGATTTTATTTACCTTATTAATCACCTGCTCTCAACACTTTCTTCCTTGACTTCCATCACCTAGGCTACCTACCAAGAGCTTTCCCTATCACTCAACAACTTATTTTTTTCTTAAATTAATTTGTTTTTATTTTATGTACATTGGTGTTTTCTCTGCATGCATACCTGTATGGGGGTGTTGGATCCCCTGGAACTGGGGTTACAGACAGTGGTGAGTTGCCATGTGGGAGCTGAAAATTGAACCTGGGTCCTCTGGAAGAACAGCCAGTGCTCTTAAATGTTGAACCATCTCTCCAGCCCCCTCAAACAACTTCTTAACTGGTCCCTCCTTCTCCCAATCCCCAATCCAGGCTCTGCATTATACTAAAACAACTTCCTCTGTCTTCATTGTAAATCTAAGCTCTTGTGCTCAAAACTCTTGTGCTCAAAGGTATCAGACACACTGGAAAATATACTGCCATCGGCATCATGCCTCTGCAAGTTCCAAGACGAGCTTAGCATCAGATGCTGCCCTGGGCTGCGCCTGTCCTTCCAGTATTTCTTTTGTATTAGTCTCCTCTCTGGCCAGAAGACACTTCAAGTCATTTCTTTTTGTTCTTTTTCTTTTCTTTCTTTCTTTCTTTTTTAATTGGGGGGGATTCGAGACAGGGTGTCTCTGTAGTTTTGGGACCTGTCCTGGAACTAGCTCTTATAGCCCAGGCTGGCCTCATACTCATAGAGATCCGCCTGCCTCTGCCTCCCGAGTGCTGGGTCAAGTCATTTCTTGTACTCACCCCTCACCCTTTTAAAACTTTTCAGCTGTGAGAGTTCTTACCTTCCCTTTCTTCACAAGCCTTTCAAGACCCAGCTCCACAACTGCCCTCTTGTCATAAATGCTACTTCTCTTGGGGACTGAGCTCCCCCAATCCTTACTCTTCTAAAATATCCTCCCCCATGGGATTAGAGGTGGTGCATGCGCGGTTCTTCCTTCTCTCCCAACAGGACCATAAGGACCAAGGAAGTGGTTCTCGACCTTCTTAATGCTGAGACCCTTTAATACAGTTCCTCATGCTGTGGTGACCCCAATCATAAAATTATTCCGTTGCTACTTCATAACGGCAAATTTGCCACTGTTGTGAATCATAATGCAAATATCTGATACGAGGAGCCGCGACCCACAGGCTGAGAATCGTTGGACCAAAGGTTAGCGCTCACTAGCGCCCAAAGGTTTGTATGTTGCCCAGTCTCTGGCACATACAGCTGTTCAGTAAATATTTACTAAATGCAAGAAAGCTGTATCCTTGCAAGCTACTAGTCATTACCTGAAGACCCCTTCCCAGTCAGGCAGCCAGTCTCCCAGGAGTGGGAGGACCGGTCGGCACGCGACGCCTACGCTGTTTTGTTCGTTTTTCTGCCTTCAAACTGTGAATTGCTGCTGGTGATTCAGGTAGATGTAGTTAGATGTGCAAGTCCAAGTTTTTTTTAGCAGGTACGAGAAGACAAAGTTCTGAGATGTCCCATAACACTTAAACTCTCCCACCTACTCTTACCTTCACAGGAGGGTGGGGAGGTCCCGCTGACCAATGCTTGATCTGGATCAAGAGAGTCAGCCAATTACTGTGGGCCTAAAACAGGAGGGGAGGAGTGTGGTTGCTAGGGTCAGGCTAGTGGGTGCGGCGGGTGGCGCGGAGCGACTTGGTGGTTGCTAGGAGGGAGGTCACAGAACGCGGATCAGGGATTGGGCAGCGCCGGACGGGGGCGGGGAGCGGGCGCGGCCCGGCGGNGGGGAGGTAGCCCAGCAGCAACGCCCCGCCCCCTCCGGGGTCCACCAGGCTAGATGGAGTTTGCGGGGCGCGCAGAGCCCCGCCCCCTGCGCCCCGCCTCTCCCTCCCCCTCTCAGTCGACTGAGGGTCTTTCTGTTCCACTCTAGGTTCTCAAGGCCCGAGTTCTGCCTCCCTTTGTAGCTGGAGGCCCCTCGAGGTTCACCCTAATTCTTTTGTTTTGGATCGGACTTCCCAATTCTCTCCCCTCATCGCCAAGTGTGGTTAGGCCCACCCTTCATTTTCCAGAGGGAATGGACTCCTTGGGGAGCCTCTGGACCCCAAAAAAGTCCAGGGCGCAGCGTACCTAGTCCTCTGCTTCCCCACAATCCTTGGCAGAGGTTAACAGAACCGTCTGTGAGGCCGGCTTGAACTCTGTCGAAATCCTATCTCCTGCTTTTAGTAATTGGATGACCTTCAGTAGACTTTCAATTCCAAATTTCAGTTTTCCTTATCTGTAAAAATGAGGAAAAATTGCTGGTTGCACAACTGAGATTATTGGTGTAAAGGACTTGGCATAGGTCCTGATGGAAATGAATTTAGTGGTTGGCATTTGGAATTAACATTGTTTATCCCCTACAGTCATATCATTAAAAAAGATGTATGGGAGGCCTCACAAGATTAGTAGCTTGTAAAGCAGTATAAGTTGTTGGACCAGAGAATGGAATGTTGTCCTTGTTGTAAACTATAGCAGAGGAGGCTCTAAGTACAAGTAGGCCTCAGCTTCTGCTCTCTGGTCTGTTTGGAACAGCGTTTCCAGTCTACTGCCCCTCGTTTGTCCAGCTCATCGGAAGCTCATCGTAAAGCCTAGCTTCTGTCAACAGCCTTTGCAGGCCCCTCTGGTCCTACCGTGTTTCCCTTGCTTGAAGCTTAGGATAGGGCATCAGCCTCTCAGCTCCCAAAGCACGAATGACTGACTCTGTTTGTCTCTAGAGCTGGATCATTGGGCTTATGATATGAAAGGACTTTTGACTTCAGCATGAGATGAAGTCAGTTAATATTGCTATCCTTGCAGAGCCATTAGCTGCAAAGGGCTGACACTCCCTTCTGCATGGCCAGAAGGACAAAGGTTCTCTCTCTGCCCAGGTGGGTAGAGACTATCTTGGTTTGCATTTCTGCCCTACCTCTTACTAGCTCTCTGGCTTTGGCAAGTTTTTATTATTTATTTATTTTGGATTGGGAGATTGAACCCAGCGCCTGATGCATGGCTAAGGCAAGTTGCTTTACCACTGTGCCATTCTTAGCCCTCGTTAAAATTAGTTACATATTTATTTGTGTATGCATGCACACCATAGTGTATGTGCACTAGGCAGAGGACAGTTGGTTCTCTTTTCCTGCCCTGCAGGGCTGGAGAGCTAACTCAGGTCATGTGGTTTAGCAGTAAGAGCTTTTGACCTGCTGGACCATCTCACCAGCTCAGCCCTCACCCTCTTGTCTAGACTGGCCTTGAATGTACTCAACTGCCCAAATAATCTTGAAATTACAAATACTGTTTAATCTTTTCTAGGAGCTGGCATTCTAGGCACGTGCCACTGGAACTGGCTTTGGTGGATGATGATGATAATGATGATGGAGACGGATTCTCCTGTGTAGTTCTCACTGTTCTGGGACTCATTATTATAGACCAGGCTGGCTTTGAACTTAAAGAGATCTTCCAGGCTTTGCCTCCCAAGTGCTGGGATTAAAGATGTGCACTGCTACTCCCAGCTTTAGCAGATCCTTGAATCTTTCTGAGCCACGTATTTCTTCTGTGTTATCTAGAAATAATAATAGTGACCCTTTAGGACTGTGAAGGTCAACAGGGTAGAGGCTGCATGTGTATCCCTGGAACTGAATGGCTTCTCCTCCAATGTGCTTACCCTTGTTGCTTTAGGAAGCTGGGGCTTAGAACTAGAAGACATCCAAGGGGCCATTTTCTCTACATCCCACTGTAGGACATTGTGTTGTTGGAAAGATGCTTCCTTCCAGGCACCAGGGCCTGGTGGAGGAATTGTTAAGACAGCACTTCCTGTTATTCAACACATTGGTCTTCATTTGCTTCTGTCAGTTTGGCATTTGCTGTGTCACTGCCAAGGGTGAGTTGTTGGTGCCTCGAGGGATGCATTAGAGGCACGCTGCAGAGCTGTGGGTATCTGGAGAGAGGGGAGATGGGAGCAGTGGCTTCACAACTATGGTTACCATCTGGAGAGTAAGTCCTCTTCCTTTCTAAGAGACAACTTCCTTCCTTCCTTGAATCTTTCCTCAAAGAGGAAAAACCTCCAGGGCTTTCATTGTTTCTTCTACTGCCCTCTCAATGTCCATGACCAGAGCTAAGTTGGAGGTCATGGACTGCTTCCCAAAACCCAACACTAATACCTGCCTAAACCCCAACACTACCCTTAACCGTAACCCCAATCCAAACCCTGACCATAACCCTAACACAATACTACCCTTAAACGTAAACCGAATCCAAACCCTGATGTTAACCCAAACACAAAGCCAGCCTAAACATCAATACTACCCTTAATGTAACTCCGAACATAACTGTGACCCTAACCCGAACCAAACACCAGCCTAAACATCAATGCTAACATTAACTGTAACCCAAACCCTAACCCTAACCCTAAGGCTAAATATAACACCAACACTAACCCTAACCCCAATTCCATTCCTAAGCGTAAATCCAACAATAAGCCTAACCCTAACCAAATCTTAAACCTAACCCTAACAACCAAAGGCCTAAACAGAGTTCGAAACTTAACACTATAGCTCCAACCCTAACCATAAGGCCAAAACTAACCTTAACTGAGTTCCAAACCTAACACTAAAGATAAATCCAACAATACCCTTAACCATTAACCCATAAACATAAACACCTAACTCTAAACCAATCCAACACTAATCTAGTACCAACCCTAAACCCAACCCTAACCCTGGATCCAAACATGACCTTCGACTAAACCCATATTCCAGCCTTAACCCTAACACTTAACCCTAAGCCCAACCTAACTCTAAATCTAAATACAGCCCTAAGCATAGCCCCAAATCCAACCTTAACCCTGACCCTGACCCTAACCCTAACACCTAGCCCTAACCTTAATCCTAATAGTCAACTTTCCAGCTTCTTGAACCATCTCTCCAAAATGAAGTGTGATGAGGGCTTTCAGTTGATTCTTCTGCATAAGTACCAGAGTAAATGCTCCAAAATAATTGGAGGTCAGGGACTATTTCTCTACCCAAATCTAACCACAAACCCCAATACTACCCTTAACTGTAACCACAATCCAAATCCTAACCCTAATTCTAACCCTAACCCTAGCTTCGCTCCTAAACCCTAACAATAATCCCAAACCTAACCCCAGCTCTAACCCAGCGTCAATCCAAATCCTAATCCCAACCCTAACCATAACTCAAACCTAACCCCAACCAAACCCTAAATTCAATCCTAAAACTAATTCCAACCCTAATCCTAAACCTATGCATTACCCTAATCTCAACCTTCACCCTAAACCTATGCCTATGCATTACCCTAACCCCAACCCTAACCCTCTGTAGAGAGTTCCTCTGCAGGTTGGCCTGGCTGCACGGAATGAATCTCTTCAGAAGGCCCAGGGCAGAGATTGCCCTTCCTTTGTGGTTGCTCTTTAGTGAGGAAGTGTGCAGGATGGCCAGTCATATTTAGTTTCTGGAATTGCCTCACCCTTTCCCCTAATAGGAGGAAATCCAAGCACAGAGCCAAGCACTGCAGTCATTTGGCAGTTGGTGAGCAGCCATTACTAACTGTGTAGCGGTGGGCTGGATTCATTCAGAGCCCTGGGCTTTGTGGGCCAGGGCACACTTGGGCCTGATGTATGAGGTCTTGGATTTGATCTTCCAACAGTACGTCGACCCTACAAAATTCATTGAAACTTTGAAGACAGGGCTTTCACCCTTTGAGTTACCAGAAGACCTGAAGGCAGCACCCCAAGGTGACTTAGGGGTTCCAGCCTTCTTTTTTACCTGCCAGTGGCAAAGTCAAAGAAATTTAGCCATATCTTTAAACTCAGCAAGCTTTTGCTGGCTCTGGGAAGCAGTGTTGGGCTCCACCATCATGAGGGGCCCGTGTTGAAGGGGTGGAGCTCCAGGACCATGGTTGTCAGCAGAAGTGCCAAAGCAAGGGATCAGGAGTCTAAGGGAGGCTTGGCAAGCTTTGGTAGTAAAGTCAAGACCCTCAGGAGGTGGCCAGATGTGAATGCATATGGTAATAATCCTAGCACAAGGGAGGCTGAGGCAGGATTGCCATTCCAAGGTTAGTCTGAGCAAGACCCTGTCTCAAAAGAAAAAAAAATGAAAGAGGAAGGAAGAAAGGATGGAAGGGACAATTAATATTCTTCTTATCTGTAGGACCCCAAAGATTGCTGCAACTGCCACCTTTTTCCAAAGTGTTTCATTCATTTATTTAAAAAGCACTGAACACATCTGGGTGGTGGTGGCTCATGAGGCCTTTGATCCCAGTACTCGAGAGGCAGAGGCAGGTGGATCTTCTGAGTCTGAGGCCCAGCCTGCTCTACAGAGAGAGTTTAGGACAGCCAGGACTACACAGAGAAACCCTGTCTCAAAAAACACCAAGAAACAAGCCCTACTGAATGCTTCATATATAGCATGTCATCTTTGCGCAGGGACCACGCTAGTCTTCTCTGTAATTATTCCAGTTTTAGTGTGTTGTTGAAGCACAAATTTTATTTATTTTCAAGTTTTCATGCCTTTTCTTTCATCTGTTAATAAGGGCATTAAAGGCCCTGCATTTGAGGTCCAGGACCAGTGTGCCCTTCGCACCTGTTGTCTATGCTGTGCCCCATCCACATGCCTCTGGGACCTCCTTTCATTGTGTCTTTAGTCCTCACTGTCACCCTGGCAGGAGGAGTACACTTCATCGTGTTTCACAGATGAGGGACGGACGTATGGAGGATGTGAAGGATATTGCTCCAAGGAACCCTTCTCCAGCCTGAGAACCCTTACTCCAGAGCTTGTGAGCGTGAAGACTTTGCCTGGCACAAGGAAGGGCTGCCGGGATGCAATGCCACAGAGAGGGCTGTACACAAAGACAGGGTGTCCACCGAAGTATTTTTATTATAGCCTCAAATTGGGGACAACATCATGTTAGATAATGGGAGACTGGTCACCATAAATTATGAAAACATTTTACAGCTGTTCTGCAGCCACTGAAAATAATGGTGTAAAAATATATAAACTGCCAGGGAAGGGAGTTAAAATATATCACTGAGTGAAAACAAGCGGACAGCAAATGGTGTGATTCTGATTTTATTTGATACTCATTTTCTACTTTTTCTACAGTGGGCATGCGGCAGAGTAATAATCATTTCTCTTATTGAACACTTTCTTTGAGCCTTCTGTAGTCATGATCTTGCTGAATTCTTTGTAGTGAGTATTACCCCATTTCACAGAGAGAAGAATTGGGAACGAGAGGACTTAGCTCAAGTCTGTTCCATAGTCACAGAGTTAAAAATGTGGACTGATGTATGGCTTTGTGTGGTGTGGGTTCTTAGCTAGAATACAGTTCCACTGTGTTATCTCAAAATCCAAACTTAAAGTAATTCAGATTAAATATAGGAGCAGAGCGACCCTAGAGAGGATTTCTGGGGGAGGAATGGGGATCATTTTCTAGTTTGCATTTTAAAAGCACGTAGGTTTCTTGTGGTTTGATTCTTGCCTCCCATTAAAAACAGCCTGTGTCATGTCGGCCCTCTTTGCCTTCTCCACACACCCCTGGGACACACGCAATCTAATTTATGCCTTAGTTTATGACTTGAACTGCTTGCTGAACAGCAGACATATTTGTAATTCTTGTTTCCAGCGTCCCGTTATTTCTTGACAGACGACAGGCTTTCTGGGATTGAGTTATTTTTGTAGCATGCTCAAGTAGTGTCAGGGTACAAAAGAATTTTTCTTCATTCCCAAGGGCTTCTGGGTATCCTTAACTGTGCTGGCTTGGTGGCTTTGATGGGACTACCTTCCCTATTGAAGTTCTGAAATAGTTTTATAACTTCCCTTGCAAAATTGATACTCTCTGCTTTGAAATCTTTTTGTTGTTGTTGTTTATTTTGTTTTGCTTTTGCAAGTATCTCAGGGTCTTATCCAGGATAGACAAGTTCTACCTCGGAGCTGCACCACAGCCCCATTTTTTTTTTTTTTTAGAAAATGGGTTAAAAACCCATGGAATAAAAGAACTGTAAGCCAGCTGTGGTGGTGCACATCTGTAATCCCTCACGTAGCGAGGAGAGGCAAGACTATCAGAGCTCAGGGCTCCTCAACTCTGCTGCAAGCTCAAGGCCATGAGACCCTGGCTCAGAAAAGAAACTGCATCTAATTTCAGAGAGATTTGCCGTTAATATTTGATTTTTTTTGCCATGTATAGAATGGCCATGTGTACATTTAGATGATATTCTTTTATGATAGTATTTTGCAGATTACTTTTTCAGTTACCATTTTAAAAATGATATTGAGATATAATTCACATACCGTAAAGTACATCTTCTTAAAATGTACAAGTTATTGTTTTTTAGTATGTCCACAGAGTTGCGAAAACATCCATAGGATCCAATTCTAGAAGTTTTTACACTGGAAAAGGAATCTTGGACTCATTGGTGGTCACTCTCCACCTTCCTTCCACCTGTTGACAACCATGGTCTGCCCTCTGCCTCCATGGATTTGCCTTTTCTGGAATCATCTGCTATTTTATATGAATGGAATCATCTGCTATTGACCTTTCCTCCTTTCCCTTAGCATGATGTTTTGAAGGCTCATCTGTAGAGGCTGGGTAGCACTTAAGTCTTCATGACTGAATAGTATTCCTTTGCATGGCACGTCCACCTTTCACACGGTGTGAATACTACCAGAATTCACATCCAAGCTTTTGCATGGACCGTGGTTTTCAGTTCTTAGGGGTGAATTATTGGGTTACAAGTGACTCAGTGTTTAGTATTTGTATTTTGAGATAGAGTCTTTGTCTTAGTTTGGGTTTCTATTGCTGTGATGAAACACCATGACCAAAGCAACTTGGGGAGGAAAGGGTTTATTTGACTTAAGCTTCCATATCACTGTTCATTATTGAAGGAGGTCAGAACAGGAACTCAAACAAGGCAGGGACCTGGAAGCAGGAGCTAATGCAGAGGCCATGGAGGGGAGCTGCTTACCAGCTTACCCCTCATGGCTTGCTCAGCCTGCTTTCTTGTGGAACCCAGGACCACCAGCTGAGAGGTGGTACCACCCACAAGTGGGCCAGACCCTCCCCACTAGGAAAATGCCCTACACCTGGATCTTGTGGAGCATTTTCTCAATGGAAGCTCCTTTCTTTTAGTTGACTCTGGCTGTGTCAAGTTGCCATAAGACCAGCCAGGTCA
>LOEQ01004723.1:194351-211198 GCA_001685075.1 Bramus lutescens | reverse complement strand
AAAAAAAAGACCAGCCACGTCAGTAAGCCATGTGTGCCAGGCTGACTTGAAATTTGATTGGCAGTTCAGGTTTTACTTGAATTCACAGGTTCTCTGCGTCTACCTCAGAACTGCTGGGTTAAGTACATTTCAGGTATGGGAGGAACCACCAAACTGTTGTCCAAAGTGGTCATATCATTTCCATGTCCTACCAGGATTGTAAAGGGCTTGCTTCCCTAGCAGGGTATGTGACCCTCCGACTTTGGTGATAGCTCTTCTTGTAAGCATAAAGTGATGTTTCGCTGTAGTTTTGGCTTTCATTCCCCTAATGACTGTGTAGATAAACATCTTTCCATGTACTCGTTCGTTCGTCATCGGTGACGACGAGCTCTTGCTGTGCCAGCATGAGGGTCTGAGCTTCGGTGCCAGCACCATGTAAAAAGCTGGGGATGGCCACACATACGCTTCTGTAACCTTCATGCTGGGGGAGCAGGAGAGACAGAACAATCACTGGGGTTCTCTGCCAGCTTTGCTCCAGGCTCGGTGAGAGGCCCTACTCCAGAGAAGAGGGTAGAGAGTTACAGAGCAGGACACTTCACATTCTCCTCTGGCTTCCGTATCTGTGTATGGGTGCCCATGCCCACAAAAGGATGCACACCACACATATGTATACCATACTCATTTATATGCATGTGTATTCTCTTTCTCTGCTGCCCCCCACACACAATGGACACACACACGTGCATGCACACACACCTGGGTGTTTGTTTTGGTTTAGGTTGTAAGAGTTTTAAGTGTATTATGAATGCAAGTACCATATCAGAGGTGAGTCTTTCTTTCTTTCCCTCTTCCCGCCCCCCCTTCTTTCTTTCTGAAGGTGTACTTTAAAGTATAAAAGTTGGCCCTGGAGAAATGGCCTATAAGTTAAGGGCACTTGTTGCCTTCTCAGAAGCCTTGTGTTCTGTATCTATCATCCATCTGGAGGCTCATAGGCCCCTTAATCTAGTTCCAGGGTGTCCAGCATCTTCTTCTGGCTTCAGTAGGCACCAGGCACACACACAATGTACCATACATACATATAGGCAAAACATTCACCCAGGTAAAATAAAAATTAAAAAGAGTACAAACATTGAAATCTTAGCTTATCTGTTTTGTTTGTTCTCTGTGATGTTGTCGTCATGCCCAAAACTGTTGCTCAGCCAAGATCCCGAGATGTTCTCCTTTCTGACAGGATGGAGTTTATGTGTGTTGGTGCTCTGCCTACATGTTTATCTGTGCACCATGTGCATGCCTGGTGCCCACAGAAGTCATAAGAGGGAACATTGGATCCCCTGGAATGGAGTTACAGATGGTTGTGAGCTGCCATGTGGGTGCTGGGAATTGAACCCAGGTCCTCTGGAAGAGCAGTCTTAACTCTTAACCACTGAGCCATCTCTCCAGCCCCTAGTTTTAATTCTTATGCTGATGTTTGTGACCTACTGATATTTCAAGATGTTTATGTGTTTCAAGATGATTATGAATCTGTTTTCTTTTTCTTGCTGTGTAGGTCAGGCTGGCCTAGAGCTCTCAACCTCCAGAGTGCTAGGATTAGAAGTGTTGTGACACCACTGGATGCCTGTGACTGTCTCTCTGTCATTTCCTTCTTCTATTCCTTTTTGTTTGTTTGTTTTCACTTTCTGAGACAGGGTTTCTTTGTGTAACAGCCCCGACTGTTCTGGTACTTGCTTTATAGACCAGGCTGACCTCGAACTCATAGAAATCCCTTTGTCTCTGCCTCCTGAGTGCTGGGACTAATGTGGTGCCCCATGCCCACCTGGCCTTCCCCATCCTTGTTTTCCTCCTTTGCCACCTCTTGCCTTGCCACAGCAGCCTTGCTTCTCCAGCAAACACTGCCAGTGCACTAGAAGGAGAGCATGGTGTTGGTGGGTGCACCCCACTAGTCTCATGGTTGGGATGGGGGTGTGATAATCGTATAGCTGCTGAGCTGCTGTGCAGGCCAACCATGGTGCTGTCCATTGGGCGTGTGTTGACAAACGTGGTAGATGTCACTTCCTGCATTGCAGAGTCTGCTGGTTAAGGGGAGAGTGACAGACATTAAACACGTGTGTGAGTCTACAGTAATCAGTAACAGATTGGATCGTGCCACTTTCCCATCCCAGAACTTTTATTCACTCCTCATTGCTATGGCATAAAGCCCCCAAATCAGTGGAATCAGACCCAGTCCCACTCTGCTGCCTTTCTGCCCGTTGCTCTCTGTCCTCCAGGGTCCCAGCTCCAGGGCTGCTCACTGTGGCCAAGATGGCTTATCACAGCCCTGCCCTGCCCATGCCCTCTGTCTACCCTGCATGCTCCCACTGGACCTTTGAGGCATGGCAGGGAACATGACTTCCTCAGGTAGACTTTCCTTGGCCACTGTCACTCTCCCAGCCACATTTTAAAGGTTGCTTTTGTAGAATGTCCACGTGTAGGATCTAAAGGGACAGCTATGGGTAAAGCCTACTGTGAAACTGCTCGCCTATTGTGCGCATGGCACTGGGTTCCACTTATGAACTTCAGAGGGGCAGTGTGCACTCCCCATAGCCCGTGAAGAGCATATTGGGTACAGACGCTGGTGGGCACAGAGACTGGTTCTCAGGAGGGAGTGCTTAGGCTCTGGGAGTGGGCAGGATGTCCAGGCACTGGTGTCTTCACAGATCTCTCCCTAGAGCTGAGTCCTAGATCCCAGCGTGGAAGGACAGTTTGAAAGCCCTGCAGAGCCTGCTTAAGTCTCTGTTTAGAAATGCCTGTCCTGTGTTTGTGTGGGGCTGCCTTGTCGTGTGGCCACCAGTGGATATGAAACCCAGTGGCTTCACTTCAGAGCTCCATCCCATGGGGAGAGGCAGCTGTGGGTTAACCCAGGAGCCGGCAGCTGCCTGAGCTTCAGTGGTGGGCAAGGCTGGGCTGGTCCCCACCCACATAGTGAAGATCCCAAGGTGCCGCCCTGGCAGAAGGTAGAGGGGGCACAGGGATAAGAAAGGCTGTGATTGTTTGGAGCCACCTGAGTTAGTAGAGCCTGGAAGGGATAGCGCGTGTCCGCAAGGGGCTGAGGGTCTGGCAGCTTCTGTTCCATCTGGCCTAGAGCCCTGTGGGTGCGGGCAGTTAATCTCTGAAGGCCGGAGTCGCTGCTCCTCAAGAGCAGGAACATTGAACAGTTCAATCACATTAATTTCCACAGGAAATTGTTGTCTTCCTTTTGTCCAAAGGTTAGTGATTTATATTTACCGTCTTTGTAACTGGCCTTGAAATTTAGTGTTGCCAGGTCACCACTAGCATCAATAAATTTCAGGTGTCAGCTGAGCATAGCCAAGTGGCTTGGTCCTTGGAAGGGTATGTGCCAGCCCTTTTTAGAGGTCAGCTGCCTAGCTACACTGTGCAAATGCCCCGCAGAGGGGTGGCCTTCACCAGAGGGGGTGGCACTCACCTTGCAGGGAAAATGAGGTAGGTGGGACATGATTTTGGGGAGGCTCTTCAGACAGGCATGGTGCAGGCAGCTTGTGCTCCTAAGACTATCACTGAAGGAGGCATGCTTCCAGCTGTCGCTGGAGCTAACCCTGGTAGTGCTCAGGGTGGGTAGCAGGAACTACACAGCATACCTGCATCATAGTGTTATAGAGGCTAAGCTTACATGAATGCAGGAACTTTTTCTGTAAAGAGACAGCAATAGTTAAGGCTTTGTGAGCTGTCGATGTCTTTTGTGGTCACTCCTCGGTACTGTTTTCATCTGAAGGTAGCCATAGACAACAGATAAATTGGGTAAGAAGAATAGCTATGTTTCAACATAACTTATTTATTTATTTACTTATTATTTATGTTTAGGCAGGGTCTTGTGTTGCAAAGACTCGTCTCAAACTCACTATGTAGGCAAAGGTGACCTTGCACTTCTGATCCCTCTGATTCACTCCCCAAGTGCTGAGGTATCAGGCATGTACTGCCGTGCAGGGTTTAAGGTTTTGGGGACTGAAACCACAGCTTTACACATTAGGCCAGCATTCTGCTAAGTGAGTTACATCTCCAGACCCTAATAAAACTGTGTGTGTGCCCCCGCACGCATGCTCAGGTGATGGAGATTCAACCCACACCTTGATTTATGCCAGGCAAGCTGTCTGCTACTGATCTACAGTTTCAGACACCACATGAGACTTTTTGTAAATTTATAGATTTATGTGTTTGTTTGTTTGCTTGCTTATTTGTTTTCGAGACAGGATTTCTCTGTGTAGCCCTGGCTATCCTGGAACTTGCTTTGTAGACCAGGCTGGCTTTGAACTCACAGAGATCCACCTGTCTCTGCCTCCCCAGTGCTGGAATTAAATGCATGTGCTGCCACCACCTGCTATTTATTTATTTTTAGATTGGGTATCTGTAAGTAGCTTTGACTGTCCTGGAACTCCCTATGTAGACCAGGCTAGCCTCAAATCCCAAAGGTCCATGTGCTTCTGTCTCTTGAGTGCTGAGATTAAAGACAGGTGCCACCATACCCAGCTATATGCATAGAAATTTAAATTTTGCATAATTTTATTGTGGTTTTTTAAAAGACTGTGGTTTCATATGTAGCCTAGGCTGCTCTCTACTGGTCAGTCCTCCTGCCTCAGCTTCTTGCGTGCTAGATTGTAGGTATGTGTCGCCGCACTGATTTTTCTTTCTAACCATTTAAAAGTATAAAAGTGTGGGCGCCTGGCATGGTGGTGCATGCCTTTAATCTCAGGAGGCAAAAGCACATGGATCTCTGTGAGTTCAAGGCCAGTCTGATATACATAGAAGTTAAAGCCTGGGCTTGGGGTACTCAGTGGTAGACTACTATGGAGCCCTCAGCTTGATCCCCAGCAGTGTAAAACAGATAACAACAAACAAAACAAATAAACCATTTTTGGAGCTGAGAAGGTGGCTCATGGGTAAAGTGCCTGCAGTTTAAGTCTGCGTTCATATCCCCAGTACTGCTGTCAAACTGGGCAGGGCAGCACACATCTGTGACCCCAGTCTTGAGGGGAGGCAAAGACAAGTGGATCCTGGAGCTCATTGGCTGGTCAGCCTGGATGAATCGACGAGCTCTGAGTTCACTGAAAAACTGTCTCCACAAACAAGGTGGAGAAGGATTGAGAAAGATCCCCAGTGACCTCTAGCATCCACAGTGCACGCACACTCCACATGGACAAGTGCATGCGCTACACAAACATGCACCATTTTAGCTCAGACCGTAGAAAACAGTGGGTTGGCGAGATGGCTCCATGAGTTAAGGCATTTGCTGCCAAGTCTAATGACTCGAGTTCAATCCCCAGGACCCACATGGAGGAAGGAGAACCAACTCCGAAGGTTATTCTCTGACCCCAAACACTCACACCTTGAACACATGGCCCTTTTCACACAAAGGTATAAATGTAGTCTTTGAAAGTGAAAGAAATCAGTCTGATTTAGCCCATAGGTCATTCATGGTTCCCTGGGATGGGAGGTGATGTTGTCTGGAGAGGGCAGCCACTTTATTTTCATCGGATTTGAGTTACTGAAATGTGTCGTCCTTGTGTGGGTTTCTCTAGTGATGCACCTCGACAGAGGTCTATGAAAAGGCACTTGGCCAGGAGCCACGTAGAGACTGGGCCACCTGTTGGTTTCTTCCCACAGTTCTAGATTGGTCAGAACCCCAATCCTGCCTCTGGTGTTGACAGTCCCCATTTGTGTTTCAGGGAACCCCAGCCAAGGTGGGAAGGAGGCCAGGAAGCAGCTGCCTGTGGTGATTCTCTTGGGCTGGGGT
The DNA here is from genome assembly GCA_001685075.1 of Bramus lutescens. Lineage (NCBI taxonomy): Eukaryota > Metazoa > Chordata > Mammalia > Rodentia > Cricetidae > Bramus > Bramus lutescens. The sequence continues at coordinate 205,437 of LOEQ01004723.1, read as the reverse complement.
GGCTGCAGGGACAAGAATCTGGCCAAGTATAGTGCCATCTACCACAAAAGGGTGAGTACTGGGGCCAATGCTTGCCCAAGATGTGGGCTTCTGCTGCTCTTGGATGCTTTGTGGGGAACTTTAAGCTGGGTGGCTTCCCCTCTGGGCTGGAGCAAAGGTTGACCACCCTGGAGTAGTGCCAAAAGCCCGTGAGGAAGACAACGGACTCGGGACTCTGGCAGGATGACACCATGTCCTCATGCTGCTGCTCCAGTCCCCTGACCTGTTTCTCCTTCCCCCAAGGCCTTGATGTATTATTCCCTGGTTGTAGAGTAAGCTCACACCCCACATCCCTGACCATGCCTCTTTGAATGGCAGGAGCCAGGGCAGGGTGAACCAGACTTAGTTTGCTAGGACGTCTTCCCTTTCTGACCAGGTGAGCTTAGGACTGACAGAGCCTTCCCTTTCCTTTCCCATTCTTGGGGTAAGAGGGCCTCAGAGAAGAGTCACGCTTCTTAGGCCTCTCTAAAATTTGGATGTGGAGGTTGTGGTAGCCAGCAAGAGCCCCAGGAAGGCCTGGGTACAGTGTGGAAAACCCCCTTTTACATGGATAGCCAGATCTCCTCAAAGTAGCCTTCGGAGGGGTACAAATCAAGGAGACAAAGTGTATGTGGTTAGAGGCAATGCCAGGGCATGGTCCACAGAGGATTAAGTGAGACTGCGAAGCTAGGTTTGCCATTAAGAAAGCCCATTGCTGACCGGGTGGTGGTGGCACACACCTTTAAGCCCAGCCCTTGGGAGGCAGAGGCAGGCGGATCTCTGAGTTGATTCTGGTTTACAGAGCGAGTTCCAGGACAACCAGGACTATACAGAGAAACCTTGCCTTGAAAAACCACACAGTGTGTGTGTGTGTGTGTGTGTGTGTGTGTGTGAGAGAGAGAGAGAGAGAGAGCCCTTCGCTGTAGAGTGTGTGGAGGGACAGTTGGAAGTGCTGGCACTGGAAGTCAGTAGTGTGAAGAGGTTTTGGTGACTCAGGTGCAGAGGAGCCTGGGGCCGAGCTCATAGGAAGAAGAATGGTAGGTTACGATAGATCAGAAGTAGGATTAGGAGGTACAGGATCGTGCCAGGGTCCAGGCTGGGGCTCTTTCTGAGTAGAGTTGTGGTTTTGAGACAGGAACATTAAAAGAGAGTTCATAGGCTCTAGGGTGATGAGACATAGCAGGAGGAGTTTAGGGAAGCCATGAGGAACCCAGACTTAGTGAAGAGACTTCTACAGGGAAAGGGGAGTGGATGGCCGCAAAAACCCCAGAGAGCATGCCAGGCAGCAGACAGAGAGTCTTCGGGAGGGTGGCCTTTGCAGAGAGTGAGGCCATTATGTGGGCAGAAGGTGTGAGGAAGAAAGTGGGTGAAGGGTCCCAGGGGAGACAGGAGCTGAGGTGGCAGGGACAGCCTCAGAGAGGAAAGGCTGCCTTTACCCCTGGCAAAGAGAAGATGGGTGCGAAGAAAAGGTTTCCAGTCTAAAACTCCATTTTTTTTAATTTGAAAGAAAACACCACCTTATTTTCTACCACCCAGAGACTGCGTCAGCTTACCCTGTAAGGGGTGCGTCCATCTAGGTTTTCTCTGTTTGCCGTTTATCTAAATAGGATGTAGTTACTGTGTGCGGACTGCTTTCCTTTAGACCATGCGCTCCGTCTAGTCCTATCAGTAACTTCTCGTTGCGTCCCATCTCTAGTCCTTGTCTGGATGCCCAAGAAGCAGGTTCCCGAAGCATCTTAGGCAGTTGATTTGTCCAGCTCGAGTCCAGTCCAGGGCCAAACACTGTAGTTAATGCTTGTGTTTCTTAACTCTGTATTCCCCTTGTGATTTGATTTGGCTCACCGAAGACTGGGCGGTAAGGGAATATTTGTAAGAGTGTGTAACCCACCTGCTGCTGGGGAAAGAGCCTCTGTCAGGCATAGCCGTTTGGGAGTGTGGGTGGTCTTCAGCAGCCCCCTGGAGAGTTTTTAGCACCTCCATGGCTTGAAGCCCAGAGGCCTATGGCTGGTGAGCATGGCTGGCCTTTCCTGTTTGGGCCACCAGAGAACTGTGCCTTCTCCCTGTTATTTCTGTGAGGGTTCACTTTGTGCCAGGTGCCATTTTTGTCACTTGAGATACTTTTTTTTTTTTCATTTAACTTCTACCATAACCTTTTGAGGTGGGTGTCATCCCAGTTATAGATGTGGACCCAGACAGAGAAAGAGGAAGTAAATTACTCTTTGCCCAGACAGTTAATAAGTGGCAAGGCCAAGAATTAAGCACAGACCTGCCAGACCCCAGAGCCTGCCCAACTAGGATGCCCCTGACAGAGAGGCTCCCTGTTGCTAGAACAAATTAATAAGGGGTTAAGGCCCAGACAGGGTAGCATCTGGTGTCTTCTCCAACTGGCCTTCAAGGGGACCTGCCAGTAAGGGTATGGAAGCTGATAGTGAGCTTGGGCCTAGATTTTTGGATTTAAGAGCAACAATGTTCTCTGGTTTTAGAATTTCTTTCATTGTTTTGTTTCTGTTTCCCTCCCTCCCTCCTTTCCTCTCTTTCTGGTTTGGAATTTTAAGGTGAGTGTGAGGAATGATCCTAAGTCCAGGAATCAGCTATAATTAAAGGTCAGATCCCCAAAACCAGACAGTGTGGCCTCTTGTTTTCAGGGCACCACAGCAGGGAAGGGGACAGGAATGCTAAGCAGATCTGGTTCAGAAGCGCCCCCTGGTGGCCAAGCCTGGGGCCTGCGTGCTGTCCCTCTGTCTCATGGGGGTGCAAAATAGCTGCAACATGCTATCTCCAAGACCCAAGGCCTTAGCTATGCAAGGTCTGGGACAGGAGGACAGCCATAGAAGAAACTGCAGTGAAGAGACTCTTCTAGTTGGATCAGATGTCTCCAAAACATGCTGTCAGCTTCAGGCGTCAAATCCCATCCCAGGCTGAGGCCGCATGAACAGCATGAAGCAGGGTGTTCAAAAAAGAAACTTTGAGCACCCCTTTAATCCCAGCACTGGCAGGAGGATCTCTGTGAGTTTGAGGCCAGCCTGGTCTATAGAGCTAGTTCTAGGACAGCCAGGCTACGCAGAGAACCCCTATCTCAAAACCAAAACAAAACAACAAAAACTAGCAAATAAACACCACCACCACCGACAAAACAAAACAGGCCTTGAGTGTGCTTCTACTCCTGGGCCTGCAGCTCGTGAGCTAGCTACAACAGAGCTGTGGAATTAGAGCTGCTGGCTTCTGACTAAACTGTGTCCACCACCCCACCGTCTCCCTGGGACTGACCTCTCGTCTCTCCAGGGCTGCATTGTGATCCGATACACGGCCCCCTGGCATATGGTCTTCTTCTCTGAGTCCTTGGGCATCCCCTCACTTCGTGTGTTGGCCCAGAAGCTGCTCGAGCTCCTCTTTGACTACAAGATTGAGAGGGAACCGCTGCTCTTCCATGTCTTCAGCAATGCTGGCGTCATGCTCTACCGCTACATGCTGGAGCTCCTACAGACCCATCCGCGCTTCAGCCACCTGCATGTGGTGGGGACCATCTTTGACAGTGGTCCTGGTGACAGCAACCTGGTAGGGGCCCTGAGAGCCCTGGCAACCATCCTGGAGCGCTGGCCTGCTGTGCTGCGCCTGTTGCTCCTGGTGGCTTTTGCTATGGTGATAGTCCTGTTCCACTTCCTGCTTGCTCCGTTCACGGCCCTCTTCCACACCCACTTCTATGACTGGCTGCAGGACTCAGGCTCCCACTGGCCTGAGCTCTACCTCTATTCCAAAGCTGATGCTGTGGTCTCAGCCAGAGACGTGGAACACATGGTAGCGGCACGCCTGGCTCACCAGGTCCTGGTGCGCTCGGTAGACTTTGTGTCATCCGCACATGTCAGTCACCTCCGTGACTATCCTACTTACTATACAAGTCTGTGTGTCGACTTCATGCAAAACTGTGTCCAGTGCTGAGGTTCTGCTTCAGAAATAAACGTCGGGCACCTCCTTTCAACCTGCATCTGTCCTGGGGGGCTGCTGCCATGGCTGCTCCCACAGACCTTGGGGTGGGAGTGCCAGGGCAAGTTTCTGTGGAGCAGCCTTGCATTTGGACAAATGCAGTGTTCTTACGGTGTTTGGGCTGGAAAAGGTTAACAGTGTGTGTGTTGGGTGAATGGCTTAGGCTAAACCCCAGAGTTGTTTTGGAAAAAAGGGGGGGCTGAGGAGATAGTTTTAAAGTGCTGGCTGTACAATCATGAGTTCAAACCCAGAACTCACACTTTAAAAAAAAAGCCAGGCATGGTGACATACACTTAATTTCCCACCTCTGGAGAATTGGGGATAGTCAGCTGCTTGGAGGCTGGTCAACTAGCCTAGCCGAATGGTGAGCTCCAGGCCAGTGAGAGGACCTTTCTCAAAAAACAAGGTGAATTATCCCTAAGGTATTAACACCCTACCTCTGGTCTCCACATGCATATTGCACACAAGTATGGCTGCACACACATAAACACACACCTGGATTATGGTGAAAACCCTTTACATGGACCTCTGAACGAAATTCCAGATGTGCAATCAGTGCCCCCGCCGTTAACTGGGTGGACAGCACCTATGCGGACAGCTTGTATGGCAGATCCCCAAGTCTTCAGCAGCTCCGCACAATTAAGAACTTAGTCATCTTGGAGAGCTAAAGTTTTATACTTGTTCCCAGAATCAATTTTAAGGGTGTGTGTGTGTGTGTGTGATGTAGACCAGGCTGCCTCAATCTATGTGGCTGAGGATGGCTTTGAACTCTTGATCTTCCTGTCTCCGGCTCCCAGGTACTGGGATGATAGGCATATGACACCATGCCTGGCTTGAATTTTGATTTCTTGAATGGAAGGTACCTTAAGTAGAAAGAGAGGCCTGGAAGCAGGGCTGTGATCTCTCTGGAAGGACAAAGCTCCTCAGTAAGCACTGTCTCCATCTGGCCTGTCACTCAGAGAGGTTGTCTCTAACCTTGTGGTCTGAGAATCTGAGACAGACACCAGATGAGGTCTGAGGATTGGGGTATTTGGTGCCTGCCAACAAAGTGGTACCACACACTTTGTTGGGGGACCATTGAATCTGAGGAATTTGATGGCTCTGTATTTAACAGGAAGACTAAGTGGGGAGTAGAAAGGCCACCATGCTCAGTGTGTGTGTGGGGGGGAGGATGTGTCTAGGAGGCCAGAACCAGGGTCGGGAGATTCTGGCTGAAATAACACCTCCATTTCCTAAAAGATACTCCCACTCAGTACCCTCCAGAAGGGGGAGATGACTGTACCCATAAGTTCTACCATCTACTGTGTTACAAGTCACTGCTGCACAATTCTGGCACATGGTAAGCTAGGCAATAAGTATTTGTCTATTGAACTTTCTGTGATCAAGGGACTTGGGTTTCAAAGAAGGGCTTTCAAAGTTTGGCAAGCAGTTGAAATCTGTAGGTGGGTGGGTGGGAGGGGACTCCTAAGTCCCCAATGAGTGTTGGACCCCAAGTCTCGAGAGGCCAACTATATTTGCAGGGCATCAAACCTTCAGTTCTGAGCTACTTTTCTGAGTCCTTGGAGATGTGGTTACATTTCTACCCATGGCCAACAGGTGGCAGTGTTGCCTGTGCCATGAGACAGAGTAAGTCTTGCTTTGGTGGGATGCCTGTACTGTAAATGTGCCCTCCCTATTGAAGAGTCCTTGGCCCCGGGATGGTGGGTAAGCAGCTGCCAAGGACCCACTGAGTCCGAGGCAGGGGAAGGGGAGAGTAGAGACGTGAAAGAAGTCTGGCTGCCCAGAACCAACCACTGAAGCAGGGTACCTTTTCCCAGGCATCATCAGTGGGAGCCATGTCGTCTCATTTCTGGCCCTAGAAGCTGTGCTCAGGATATTTGGTGCTACCAAACACAGAGCGTGAGGGCCACGAAGGCCTTTGCTGGGTCCAACAAGAGCTCATCCTTTACTGAGTGCAAAGGGAGGCAGGGGCTGCCAACCAGACCTTATTTCTGCATATTTTGGGGATCCTAGAAGTGGGTATCTAAGGCAGATTTGAGAAAGTGGGCCGAGTTTGGATCCTGGCCTTTGAGTCTGAGCAACCATGTTTTTCCTCAAGGTGTTTCTATGGTGAGGGCTCACCTACACTCTGAGCATCTGCCTGGAAGGCACAGGTACTTCACTGGCAGTGGGGGCTGTGGAGCTGACTACCAAGGTGCTCCGTTGACAGTCCTGGCAGCCAGCAGTTCTTGACATGGATCTGGGCAGGTGGAAGCTCAGCAGGTGACAGGACTCAAGGCACGTTCCACTTGTCTGAGGCTGCTTCTGCCCTAGGTTGGGGACTAGTGCTGATATCCCCCTCTGTACCCCAAGCCCTGACCTCTTTTGTGATTAATGAGCTGACGATTCTGCATCGATAAGGAATTAACCTAGAGCCCCTGCCCATCAATAGCTAGGAGTCCAGATCCCTAGCCCCGCTCCACCCCCGCCTGCTGGGAGGCTCCAGGGCACCCCCACCACCCTGCATGGCTTCACACTCCAGTGTAGTGCTACACAGAACGACCCTCAGAACTGCCTCAGTCACCACCTCCCATCAGCCCCTTTCACACAGACAGCAGCAGCTGGTTTATACTGGTTTAATCCATGTCAAATGTAGTTTACAAAGGGAAAGGACAAGTACCTTTGTATAGAATATACAGACACAGCATCACACCATAGGGCGCACAGGAAGGCAAGGGAGTCAGCACTTCCGCCCGGAGCAGCTCTACTCCCAGGAGTTGCTCTCAACAGCAGGCTGGGCAGCCAGGCACCCTCAGCCAGCCTGGCTAAAGCCTGTTTCTGCTCGGTCCCATCTTTCACCCTACCCCCCAGCTCCTCATATGAGCCCCATGAGCTAAGACTAAGGAGGATCATATCCCTTGGGGCACATGGCCCACATCTGGGAGAAGAAATATACACCACTGAACACCGAGCACATGGGAAAGGGAAGGGGACGCCATGGGAGAGGGAAAGGCAGGCACCTTAAGAGGTGGATGGGCCGAGCCCCCAGCCAGCCNAGCACTGCATCCAGGAGTCATTAAAAAAAAAAAGAAAAGAAAATCGTACAATCAAAGGGGAGGCGGTGGAGGGCAAAGTGTCCCATTTATACACAACATTGTAAACATACACAGTCTATATTACATGTGCTTCAGTCTGGTGTTTGCATGTCTGTCATCAGCCTAGGGGACGGATCTCAGGAGCCTTGTCCTGCTACTCTCCATCCCTACCTTCCTACCCCACACTGGAAACAGAGCCAAAAGAGGCATGGTCCCCAAGTTCAGAAGGAGCATGCAGGAAGGGCTGCTCCACTCTGGCTCCAGAGTCCTAAGTATGTTTGGGTGTGTATGTGCATGTATGTACACGGGGAACCTGTGTGCAATTATGTACAAAGGGAAAGGGTTCACTGTCACAGAGGCTGAGGCAGGTGGGGTTGCTCCAGCAAGGCCTGCTGGGATGGCCGGCTCACAAGTAGATCCTCCGCAGGTCTCCAGGCGCTGTGATGGTGTTGCACTGAGGGCAGAGCTTCTTGGCACCCTGAAGAGAGAAAAAGGGGGAGGGCTCTGTTAAGAGCGTGATCTGTGTCTGTGCACATGAGCACTGGGCCTGCAGCCATGTCTCTGCACCAGTTTGTGTGTGACTTCATTCCTGTCAGCCAGGCTAGGAATGCATGGGCTGCCTGAGTAGGCAGACATGCTCCTGTGTTGGGGAGACGCCAGGATCAAACCGCCTGGCCAGCCCCGCAGCAGGAGCCCTGGTAATGAGAACAAGGCTGGGTCCAGCTGTGGCTGCCTCGGCCCTAACGAGATTACACGCGGCCTTTGATCAGGACACAGAGCCCACGTCCGGGCCTTTTATTGCTGTCTCCGGGCGACATTTTAATGGTTGTTCCCGAGCTAAGAACAGGGCAGGAGCAGAAGGAGCTTAGTAATGGGAGGGGGAGGGGCAGAGGCCCTGGTCTGGTTTACCCACCACCAGCCTCTTTCTGATCTGGGGTCTCAGCAATATATGTGATACACCAGGGCTGCCTTGGGGTGGGAAGGGAGCGTGCAGTGCGTCCATGGAGGGGGGAACAGAATAAACCTGAAGTAGAGGGCAGACAATGTATTCAACTTGNGCTGTCCTTTGGGGAGGTTTAGACTTGGCATACTTTGTGAGGATTATGAGTTAAGAGGGTATTTAATCTGAACACACCCTGAAAATATCCAGACTCTCATAATAAGATCAATTGCTATAAGTTGCTCTCCCCCACACCCGCTCTTTCAAAAGAAACGCCTCAGCAGCCAGGCTGGCGGTGCTCTCCAGAGAAGGCGGCTCTGTTGCCTGTGATGGGAAGAGGATGCAGAATGCAGTCACCCCCTGCTTCTTCTGCAAGGAGTCTGCTTCATGTCAATTTGGACTAAATTTGCTTTGAACCCTGAGACTTTGCACGTTGGGAAGTAAAGCGGTTTTTCTATGAACGGACAGCTTATTGCTGGCTGTCAGTTTCACGACAGACAGGTGCAGAGCCAAACACCCCCAGAGGCAATTGTGAGAGCACAGTGACATCACTGAGAGGTGGGTGCTGCCAGCACAGGAAGCACAAAGATGTGTCTCTTGTGAGTTTTCCATCTGTGATGTCGGGTGTAGGTCACTGTCCTTTTCTCTTCTTTTCTTTTGGTTTATACTGGTTTAATCCATGTCAAATGTAGTATACAAAGGGAAAGGACAAGTACCTTTGTATAGAATATACAGACACAGCATCACACCATAGGGCACACAGGAAGGCAAGGGAGACAGCATTTCCGCCCGGAGCAGCTCTACTCCCAGGAGTTGCTCTCAGCAGCAGGCTGGGCAGCCAGGCACCCTCAGCCAGCCCGGCTGCAGCCTGTTTCTGCTCGGTCCCATCATTCACCCTACCCCCCGGCTCCTCATATGAGCCCCATGAGCTAACTAAGGAGGATCATATCCCTTGGGGCACATGGCCCACGTCTGGGAGAAGAAATATACACCACTGAACACGGAGCACATGGGTGAGGGAAAGGCAGGCACCTTAAGAGGTGGATGGGCCGAGCCTCCCACCAGCCCTGAAAGGGGCACTGCTTCCAGGAGTCATTAAAAAAAAAAAGAAGAAAGAAAATCGTACAATCAAAGGGGAGGCGGTGGAGGGCAAAGTGTCTCATTTATACACAACATTGTAAACATACACAGTCTATATTACATGTGCTTCAGTCTGGTGTTTGCATGTCTGTCAGTCAGTCTAGAGGATGGATCTCAGGAGCCTTGTCCTGCTACTCCCCATCCATACCTTCCTGCCCCACACNAACATACACAGTCTATATTACATGTGCTTCAGTCTGGTGTTTGCATGTCTGTCAGTCAGTCTAGAGGATGGATCTCAGGAGCCTTGTCCTGCTACTCCCCATCCATACCTTCCTGCCCCACACCAGAAACACAGCCAAAAGAGACATGGTCCCCAAGTTCAGAAGGAGCATGCAGGAAGGGCTGCTCCACTCTGGCTCCAGAGTCCTATATGTGTGTTTGGGTGTGTATGTGCATGTATGCACACCGGGAACCTGTGTGCAATTATGTACAAACGGAAAGGGGGTCACTGTCACAGAGGCTGGGGCAGGTGGGGTTGCTCCAGCAAGGCCTGCCGGGATAGCCGGCTCACAAGTAGAACCTCCGCAGGTCTACAGGCGCTGTGATGGTGTTGCACTGAGGGCAGAGCTTCTTGGCACCCATTGTCCGCAGCTAGCACTCTTCACAGTGCACATGCCAACACTGGATCGACGTTAGGGGCATCGAGTATGAGTCCTAGGGAGGAGGTGGGCAGAGAAGGGGGTCACTGAAGCAAGCTCACCCTCTGAGAGCCCAGATACAGCCAAGACCCTCTCCAACCCACAAGGCGCTGATACCTGACCACGCGCATGCCTTGATTCCTTCCCACTCACCATGCAGATGAGGCATTTGTATCGGTCCCCCCGAGATAGCTGCCGTTCAAGCTCCCTGACACGAGCCTTCAGGGCCTCAAAAGTAGTTACAGCTGAATCTTCCGTGATTCTGTAGACAATGCACAGTGGGGTAGCAAGGTGGTACCCTCGACCCAGAGTCACACAGGGAGCCTCTTCTCAGCATCTCCACCTGCCAGCTACTCCCTGCAGAACTGAGCTCAGTACTTTTGCATGTCTACCTAATGAATGTCTAAGTCGGAGTCTTGGCAACCATCCCAACCCCTTACCCTCAACTTTCAAAACCTGTCCACCCCTTGCTAGTTTCTCTGCAATCTCCACTCGTTCCCACTCTCACCACACACCACCATGCTATGACCCTTATGTTTAAAAAAAGGGAAATAGTCACCTCGGATATGGTGGCGCACACCTTTTAATCCCAGCACTTGGGAGGCAGAAGTGGGTAGCCGGCAGATCTCTGTGAGTTTTGAGGCCAGCCTGGTCTACAAAGGGAGTTCCAGGCCAGCCAGGGCTACATAGGTCTTGTCTCAAACCAAACCTATCTCATATAGCCCAGGCTAGCCCCAAGCTTTCTATGTAACCGAGAGTAATCTTGATTTTTTAAAACTAAATCTTTAAATTTATTACAATTTTTTTTTTTTGGCCAGGCATGGTATCACATGTCTTTAATCCCAGCACTAGGGAGGTAGGGACTCTGAGTTTGCAGTCAGCCTGGTATACAGAGTGCTAGGACAACACATAAGAACCCTGTCTCGAAAAAACGAAACAAAATTTAATTTTAAGTGCATGGGTGTTGAGCCTGTGGAGGCTGGAAGAGGGCATCAGATCCCCTGGAGCTGGAGGTACAGATGGCTGTAAACTGCCATACAGGTGTTACCTTGTAGGAACCGGACCTCAGTCCTCTGGTCGAATAGCCAGTATTCTTAAACCCCCCTTTGTTTCTCAAATTAGCATTCTAAATATGAAATTTCATCAGGGCATTTTAAAAAAAGGTACTTCTTGAGCTGAGCGGTGGTGGCATAAGCCTTTAATTCCAGCACTCGGGAGGCAGAGGCAGGTGGCTCTCTTTGAATTTGAGGCCAGCCTGGTCTACAAGAGCTAGTTCCAGGACAGGCTCCAAA
>LOEQ01004723.1:164577-178694 GCA_001685075.1 Bramus lutescens | reverse complement strand
GGGGGTGAAAGTTCACGGGAGGGGGTTGCGGGCAGACCCGAGCCAGGAAATTGCGGTTTGCTACGGGGTAACAACCTGCTGGGGCCGCCCCCTCCGGCCCCTCCCACAGCCCCTAAGGACTCTCCGCCCCAGCTTGGGCTGCCCACTGGTGCATCCCACCACGCCACGCTCCATCGACCTCTCGGCTCAACCTGGGCTCCTGATTTGCGCGCGCGGGCCCAGGGCAGCACCTCCAATGAGTGCTTTTCCAGGGAGAAGGCATAGGCGTAGGCATTCCCGATCATTTGCAGGGCATATCGCCGCCAAAGCCCACTTGTCACAGCCTCTAGCCTGTTGTAGAATACCCCACTTTTCATCGCCTGCAGGCCATTCCCGGAGCTCCTATAATCATCACGTGCCCATTAGGCCAACAGCTATCTACATAGACGTCTTTCTTCTCGGTTGCCCTTGATGCCACTCCCATTTATCCCTCACGGTGAAACTATTTTTATCTCTCCCTCCCTCTTTTTCGCGACATGGTTTCTTTAACAATCCTGGCTGTCCTGGAACTCACTCTGTAGACCAGGTTGGCCTCGAACTCACAGAGATCCGCCTGCCTCTGCCGTCCGTTGGGGTGTGTGCCACCACTGTCCTGCGAGTCTTCTGGATCTTGGGAATCTACCTTTAAATATTTAAATTTTCTTATCTACACCTCCTCTCTATCTCTTACAACCTTAAGCTTCCCTCCTGTAAGATTATATCCATCTCTTATCATTTTTGCTTGTATAAATTTGTATTGGCGGGCTGACACTCCAGAGCTGGGGCTGCTATGAGTCAATTGTGCAAACCCAGAAGCCAGCATGTCTCAGCTATAGGAGGACAACCCTCAGGATTTCTCTGGTGACTACCTTGGTTTTCACAATGCTTAGCTTCTATTGGCTCTCTCAGTTGCAGGTGTTTCCCAGCTCATTTCCTGATCTCCAGTTTCCCTGCAACCAATCCTCCACACTTCACACGTGATCCTTCTTTTGGGCAAAATTAACGTCTCTCCCTTCCTTTAAATCTCTCAAGGATTTACCAAGGAGATCTGCAACTTGACTCACACTGCACGGCCTGCTGCTCTGGTCTGTTGTACCATATCTGTTCTGTCCTTTATGCCCCGACACCCCCCTCCACACCTCTGCGGAGCTACTGATAGATCTTTTGAACACTGTGTGCTCGGGTTCAGATGGCTTCATGCTCTGTGATAGCCACGGCTCGTTGCTGTTTATCCAGCAGGGCTCTGGCAAGGCTCCATTGCTTTTTCCTACCCTGTTACTGGGTTTGTTGTCTGAGTTTTCTCAGTCCCTCTGATCATCTGTACTTTCACTATTTAAATATTTCTTTTCTTGGAAAGCTGCTCATCTGTATCTAGTCTAGTCACCAAACAGGTCTACCATGAAGGAGCTGTCAGTGGGATAGCGGACATGGGGCAAGCCCTGAGCCAATAAAGAGCTGGGGAATCGCTCTAGTTTGAAACTAGAATATCCCCTAAAGGCCCATGTGTTAAAGGCTTGGTCTCTGGCTTAGTACTATTGTGAGGTGATAGAACCTGGAAGAGGTGGGCCTAGTGAGAAGTCTTCTGTGCCCTCACAGACCCAAAGCAACAAAGCCAACCAATCACAGACTAAAACCATGAGCCAAAATAAACTGTTCATTTCAGGAATGAGTTACAGTAATGGAAATCTTGACTAACACAGGGACAATCTAGGATAGAGGGACACACAGATTTCTGTTTCAAATTTTAACTTGTTTCTCATAAGTTATATTACTAGAAAAGTCTGGAGACCATGAATTAATTCTACCTTGTATAGTTGCCATGGTAAAGTGACATCATGGTTGAAGTGGGTTAGACACTCAGCAGGGGACAATAGGAATCCAAACCAGAAACCGATACCCCCTGCCTAATCTGGTGATTTTATTTCATTTTTTTCCCATACTGAGGACTGAATCAAAATCAGGCCCCAAACATGCTAAGGATGTGCTCTAGTACTGAGCTACACCTCCGTCACTTTTCAGTATTTTAGTTTCAAACAGGGTCTAGCTAGTTGATCTCTGAACTTGAGCCGGACCAGGCTTCAGCTTGCAATTTGTCCTGCTCCACCTCCTGGGTAGTTGGGAATGCCCAGCTTTCAGTGATGTGTAAAGTCCAGCATATTTGCCTGGGACAGCAGAACAAGCAGGAGCAGAAACTATCCCCAGCTAGTTTCTGGTTTCGTGTCCAGCCAATTTCACTTTCCAAAAACACATCCAGGGAATATTTAGCTTTAATTCCGGGAGCATGTACCTTTTTAACAAAATTGGACTGTACCAGCTCCCTTGAAATACCGTTCCACATTATTCCATTATGTTCTTTGCACACAGTATTGCCTGTATCTACAATATCTCTCTTCCTCATTCACCAAGGGGAACTTCTAATCCTTTTCTGAAATGCAGGTTGGTCATTACCCCCTCTGTGAGGCTTGTGGTGATTTTCCTTTCATTGTGCTATCTTAGACACTCACTATTCCCTTCTCACCACGTTTAAACTCTGAGCCATAATGAAGACAAAGACACTGGCTGCTCAGGAGTAGTACCAGATAAACATTTGGAGAAAGGAAGGCTCAGGCCAGGTCTTTGCTTTGAAGGAACTCCAAGTCTAGTAAAGAGTCAGATTCCTTGTGACACATTAAATGTGGTCACCCATCTTTGCAGGTTCTCTCCAGAATGGCATCGCCTCCCCCCTTGATTAAGGGCTGGCTTTGGGTCTTGCTTTGCCCAATAGAAAGCAATGAAAAAGATGCTGCGTAACTTCCAGATTCTGGTCTCAAGAAGCCTTGCAGCTTTGACCGGTGTCTTAGTGGGACACTACCTAGAATCTGCTAAGGAAAGAAGGGGAGAGGTAGGCTGGAAATGTAGCTCAGTTGCTAGAGTGGTTGCCTAGCATGCATGAGGTCCTGGGTTCAATTCCCATTGTTCCCCAGTCTCAAAGAAAGAGAGGGAGGGAGAGGTAGAGGGAAGAATATAGTTGTGGACAGGACAGGAACCAGGGAAAGTATAACTTGAGCATGTGCTGAGGCCAGCTCTGAATGAGCTGAATGAGTAAGGGAATGGCTGGTCAACAAGGACTCTATATCCTACCACAAAGACATGCTCATCCATGTTTATTGCTGCATTATTTATAGTAAGTAGGAAATGGAACCAGCCTAGATGTCCACTGACAAGAATGGATTATATTGAGGGGCTGGCAGGATGACTTAGCAGTTAAAAGAAATTGTTTTTGCAGAGGATCCAAGTTTAGTTCCCAGCACCTGTATGGTGGCTCACAACCATCTGTAACTCTAGTTCCAGGGGATCTGACTTTTTCTTCAAACCTTAGAGGGCATCAGGCACTCACATGGTGTACATACATACATGAAAGCAAAACCATTCATATACATAAAAATAAATAAATCTGGCAAAGGCAGGCAAAGCTCTGTGAGTTTGAAGTCAGCCTGGTCTACAGAGCTAGTTCCAGCACAGCCAGGGCAAAGAAACCCTGTCTCAAAAATATAATAATAAATAAATATAAATATAAATGAAGAAATCTAAATATTTTTAAAGAATGGATATTGAAAATGTACTATATATACACGATGTAATTGTACGTGTGTGTGTGTGTGTGTCTGTGTGGTGTAGTGCGCACACACGCTGCCCTGTATATTTATTTACCTACTGAAGGTGGTTCCTTCTGACTAAGAAAAAAGCTGATATAAACATTTGTGTGAAAGTGTATGGATGTGCATTTAAGTTTTCATCTTCTTCAGGTATAATCCAGCATAGCTGCTGGATTGTATGGTAATATGTGTAGGCCAGGTACGGTGTATACAAGTGTTAGTTCGGTAAATTGAGAATGAATCATTGTGGAAGGGAGCAGCAAGAGTGTAAGTGGGAATACACGTTGGATCCAAATCACAGAATGTTGGTGCTAAGCAAGGAACTTGAACTTTAGCTTATAAATTGCTTAATCTGATTGGTCATTTAAGAAGGTACTTGGCAATCCTACAATTCAGGAGGCTGAGGTAAAGGATTGCATCGGGTGTGAGCCAGCTTGAGTTACACTATGAGGCTTTGTACCAACACCTCCCCACAAAAAAGATCCTGAAATGTTTGTCCATAGTAGCACATTGCTGTAATACCAGCACCAGGGAGGCAGAGACAGGAGGATCACTGTGAGTTTGGGACCAGACTGGGTAGGATGGTGAGAACCTATCTCAAAATAGGGATGGCTGTTTTGAGTCTAGAACGGGGTAGAATCTGAGTCTGGGGGTACCTGAATGTGCTCTAGAAATTTCCATACCTCCCTAAGTCAGGTGCAAATAAATACCAGATAGGAATGTGTGGGCACATTCCTTCAGGCAAGAGGCTTTCCTCATATGCTTCAGAGAACAAAGAAACATATTTTGAGGAGTGGAATGGGGTCAGCAAGCCAGTTGGTCCCTGGTGGTCCTTTTCTCCTCTTTGTAGGTGTTGAGGTTGCAGTGAGCAGTGGGAGGATGGATCTCTGAGGGCGGGCCTCTCTCTGCCTATCCTCTGGAAGGGAACTGTGTGGAACACAGTTTTACCTCCTTATACCCAAAGTCCCTAGAGTCAGGTCATGTTTCCACCTCCAGCCTGGTTGTCTTATTAGTGTAGTATCCAGGGCTGATTGGAGTCTCTCTCAGAAGAGGGTTCCTGGGGCTGCAGAGATAATGGCTCATGGGTTAAGAGCGCTTCCAGAGGACCCAAAGTTTGGTTCCTGGCGCTCATGTCTGACTTCTCACAACCACTTGTAACTCTGCTTGTAAGGGATTCAACGCTTCTGGCCTCCATGGACTTCTACACTTAGGTGTGCGTGCGTGCGCACTCACACACACACGCACGCGCACACACACACATTATTATTATTATTAAAACAGCATCCATGGATACATAGATTTTTTTATTTCCCCCAGCCACGGCACTTTGGGCTATTATTTTTTAAATAATTTAAAAAAATTTTTACTATTCGTTTTTATGTGTATTGGTGTTTTACCTGCATATGTGTGTATGTATATATGTGCACCAAGAAAATTTTGTCTTCTTTTCCTGAATGGTGTTAGGATTGCTTCATTCTAGGCCAAGGGCTCTATCTGAGAGTCATGTCCTCAGTTCCCATTTGCACTTGGCACTCCACTCTGAAAGCTTGGCATCCTCATGGATGGCAGCAGAGGAAGGGGTTCCTGAGGAAATACCTTTCTTTAGTTCCAGCCGAGATGCCCTGGATGCTGATGGGGACCATGGCTGTCCACCTAGGCTACCGCACCTGCTGCTCTGCCTTTCCATGTCAGACCCCTTTTCCCTTCCAAACTGGGACTCCCTAGGAAGCCCTGCTGCTATGGAAACAAATGGTCCTTGGAGCAGGATCTTGTTTTCTGCCTTCTGAGTGGGTTCTTAAAAGCAAGGCTCCATCTTCCAGACCCGGCAGGATTCTGGAGGAAGGTCTTTCTCCTTTCTACCTCAGAGAAATTCCATCAAAAGTTTCCCAGCTGCCCTTGGGTCCCCTTCCTGCTCTGATTTTTTAGGACTTATTTCCTTTCTGTTTGACTATGACACCCACAGGCAACATCTGCCTGCTTCTTCTCTGGGTTTGATATCAAGGTTTGACAGGAATGCATACTTATTTGACTCCAGGTTTTGAGGTTAGAAATCTCCAGTGATTCTGGACTATACTTCTAGCACCCCCCAAGACAAGAATCCCATAAGCCATGCCCCAGTGGATAGAATCCTTCAAAAGTATGCAGAACCAGCAGAGCCCCAAAGAATGTGGCATCTCACTCTAAAATCCATTCACTTAATAAGGCCCATTCCCCGAGGCCTGTGCTTTCTAAGCCCCCTTGGGGCACTGAACACAAAGAGCACCAAACACAGCTCCAGCCTCATCAGGAGGAGCTAGCACCATGCATGGGCTGGAGTCTCTCACCCAGGCGAGATTGTCCTGGCCTCCTGCCACACCTTCCTCACCTGGTATCTGTCTGAGTGGTGCAGGTCATCAGCGGCAGAAGAGTGTGGTGATGCCGTGGGAGAGTCTCCTTCCCTCTTGATGGAAGCAGACAACAGGAGGGACTGGAAGAAGAAAAGGACACATAGCCCCAGTCCAAGTGAGACCAACAATTGGTGCCCAGGAGCTCCATTCTCCAGGAGTTTTAGAAGTGAGACAGAGAGAGGGCAAAGGGACAGCAGGATTACTGTGAACATCTGAAGTGATGCAGTCAAGCACGAAAGTCCGGTTGTGAGAGAGGATGGATAACCGGTATTAGGTCTACATATAGACCCTTGCTTGTTGATTTTGTTTGAGACAGTGTTTCACCCTTAGCCTGGGCTGGCCTGGAATTCCCAGTGATCGTCCTAACATGGCCTCTCATGTGCCGAGGTTACATGCATGCAACACAGCACTGGCTAGATAGAACCTTGTTTGGCTAAGCTCCACCTCGTGGGGAGGAACTCTCTACCCACTCTCGGCCGACCCAACTAGATGAGCTTTGTTCTTCCTTCCAGAGAAGACACTCTGGGACCCATGTGAAGGGTTGGGGGTAAAGCCACATACCTGCCACCTTGTCTGCCCCTAATACAGGCTGATGGCAGCCCCACTATAGAGACAGTAAATTAAATAATATGTATGAGTTTCCAGCATGTAGCTAGGGATGTACGCTGGGTCCATTTAGCCCTGTGCTGTGGCGATGACCCCAGCAAAAACCCCAGCAAAACTAATCCCCCTCCGTCAATCCCAGATGGCCTCTTCTACATACGCCTGCAGTTTAGATTAATAAACTGTCTGCTTTAAATTGTGCGCGAGCACCACAAGTCTAAATACCACATGGCACGTTCAGCTCAAAGAGCCAGCTCTTGGCAAGGCCTATTCAGCTGCAAATGGGGGGCTCAGAGGCCTGAAAACAACTCACGCCCCCTCCCTTCTTCATCTTACACAGCTCTGAGCCGGAAGCACACAGTTCCCCAGAAGTCCCCCACAGCCTCGAAACCCATGCCAAATCACCAGTGACAGCCCAAAAAAAGCAATTTGGGGAAGATGGAGCAGCCATTTATCCTTCATCTCTGACTGAATGTTAGGATGTGACCCGCATGCGGTGGCCATGCTACACATCCTTGCTACACATACACATGCCAAGGGCCCTAGCAGTGAGGGGGTCTGGTCCCAGCTGCTGATGTGCCAGTGGGCCCTGATATATTCATGACTCAGGAGCTGGATGAGCAGGGAGGCTGCAGAGGGCCTGGGATGGGACTTCCTCACCTACTGAAGCCTAATGGGAGGACTGGTGGGTGACACCCCTGGCCCAGAAGATGTCAGGCAATGTTCTCCAATCCCAAGGAAGATGTTGAGGAGAGAGAACAGCGTGACAGAGTCTGTAGGCCCCCTGATAGTCACAAAGCTCTCCTCTGTTTCTGGCTCTCTCTAGGTTAGAAGCCCTGAGAGGCCTCAACATTACACCTGGGGCAAGCGGAATAAAAAAAGGTCACTGGCGCTTTTTAAACATGGACCAAAAAGCAGTAAAATGTGTTTTGAAAAAAAAAATCCTGGCATTAAATCATGACTTTTTGCCTGGCTCTTCGCCTCATTAAAAGTGGCCTTTTGGAAGGTAAAATTATCATTGTAAGCGATAAGATCTTTAAGAAAATAATTCACGGCTTCTTCACCCTTTAATATGATAGCCGCCACCGGCTAATTTTTTTCTTAATGGCAACGAGGCCATCAATCTTGTCTAAGGGCCCCTCGCCCTCTTCTCCTCTCTCCCTCTCTCCCTCCCTCCCTGTCCTCTCAGTAGCTCACTTCAACCTTCTGCTTTCTGCCTCTTTCTCCTATGACCTGCTTCCCTAAAGCTGAGGTCAAGGCCTAGAAGAAGCCAGCTACTGATCAGCTTTGGGGAGTTTACCTGGGAATAGGTGAGTACTGGTCCCTTTTTTCTGCATCTAGTGATCAGTATGCCAGTGTCCCAGGTTGCAGGAATGTGTCTGTGCTTAAGACTTCCTAGGTATACATTCTGACCCATGGGTCACGTAAGTATGGATGAAGGGTGTGTCTGCCAGGGCCGGTCCTGAGAACACAAACCCTTCCCATTCCTGGTGTCTTGGTCCTGCCACTCACACTCAGGTAGTACCTGAACTAGAACTTCAGTTACTTTACCATTAAACATGGCATTCAGGGCCAAGCAAGGCCTGTGTGGCTTCTTGCTTCCTCCAGTCTACGGCTGCCTGGCTCCCCTATCCCTTTCTATTCCAAACCTTGGTCAGGGTCTGCACCAGTCCCAAGCTGGGCTGGATTCTCTGTTCCTCTTTCACAGTTGGCTGTGGCTTAGCAAGTTTTGAATGAGGGCAATTAGTCTATCTCCTCTCAAGGCCCAAGGGATGGTTGGCCAAAGTCATGGAGGTGATACTTGTCACTGGCTCCTTTTCCCAAAATTACCCTCTCAGAGGTCACTGGTGACTTTAGGACTTTCAAATATATGGACCATTTCATGTCTCTTTCCCTACTGGACCCCTGACCACCCAGACATTTTGAAACCACTTTTCTTTAAGGGAAGTGGGAGACACGCTCTCTCTCCTGTGATCCTCCTAAGACCCTCACTTTGTCTTGACCCTCAGGGGTCCCTGGGGGCTTTCTCATGGCCTAGCATTTGTTCTTAGCTTCCCACGCTCCGCCCACTGAATAAATACATTCTCTAAGGTTCAACACCCACTTCTCAGTTGCCATGAAACACACAGGGGAATAATGTGAGACTCGGAGAAAAAGTAGGCAGCCTTCCCCAGAGGGATGAGGCCAGGTATTCCATGAGTTCCTCTTCCTCTCCAGATCTTCATCCCTCACAATCACCACCTCCGGGGCAACAAGTACCATCTGCTGACATTCAGATGCTGGGGGCAGTTTGGAATCCATGAGGAATGCCTCTCTCTCAGGAGGAGCCATATCTTGGAAGGCTTAGGTTGAATGAGCAGGAGGGAAAGTGGCCACCTACCTTGGGGGTGCCTGGAGCCATGGAATCCTTCAGAAGGGAATTCTTGCTGCCAAGAAAGAAGAGAACAGGGTGACCATTCCACCTGGTGCTCAGGTCATGTGAACAAGGGCAGATTAACAAGGTAATCCCAAGAGAAGGCATTGCAAGCATGGTATGGTCCAGACAGCTAAGCCTAGCTCCACCCAGCCCTCTCAACCCAGTGGCGTAGGACCTAACTCCGCTTCTACCAGGTGCCAAGAACCATGGTGGCCCCTGGAGGGGACACAGGCACCAGGTAGAGTGTTGGAAGACAATGGCTTTACCTAGAATCAGCCCTGAAGATTCTGTCTGCCCTAGAGGCACCCTTCCTGCCACTCCCTGCTCTCAGTCCTGCTCTGAGTTCCTATGGGATTGGGGTGATGGAGCTGACATGACTCTTGTCAATTCTTCCTCCAACACGCTGCAAACTGTGTTAGGCTGGGAATGATCTCCCCCTGATTTAATTTGTCAGCCCCAGGCCCTCTGGCATCGGGCATCAGGCATGAGGGAGCTGGGCCCTGAAATATGGTGGGCAGTTCAGAACAGGCGGGGGCTGGGGCGGGAGGTGATGGATAGGTTGTGGGGGAGGCAAGGGCTGTGTTTAATAACAAAATTGGTATGCAAGGCCACATCCCACGCTAAGCATGAGTGATCCGGAGCCACAGAGTATTACAAATCCCGCTAAACAGATGCTGACAATGGAACAAGACGTATCAAATCAGATCCACTTCAGAAACATTAATATCCCTGTTCCTGTCCCTTCCTGCATGCTGCCCCCACTATACGGCTGCATTGTGCTCACACGCTGGCATGCACGCATGCACGGATGCTCATGCACACACATAAATTCATACATACAAGGGGTTGTTGATACATGCACAGAGACAGACATAACCCATTTTCATAGGCTTTCTGCACAGACTCCCATGCAAAGCACATATGTAGAGTACATCCTCAGGGACAGCCAGAAAGCATGAAAGGACACAGATACATTGCAAGCAGAATACATGGGACATGTATAGACTTTAGTGAGTGTATACATAAGGAAGACCTGCAGATGTATTTGGGCACCCATTAGACCAAACAGAGAAATGCATAATGAGTAAGCAAAAGCATAGGCAGAAATGGCTAAAATCGTGACTTTCAGTGGAATGAGGTGTGTGTGCCCACCCAGGGGACACTTGCAATGTCTGAATATACATACACACACACATACATACATAGATACATACATGTGCACCTATTGTATGCTAGGCAAATACTCCACCACTGAGCTACATTCTAAGCCCCTAGAGATAGTTTTGATTGATTTCTGACCGTTCAAACTTGGGTGTGGAATGGAGATTGTTACTGGCATCTAGTGGGTGGATGGTGTTTAACAATCTATACTATCCCAGACAGCCCCTCACAAAGAATTATCAGACCCAAAAGGTCAATAGTGCTGAGGTTGAGAAGCCCTGGTCTCAAGGCAGATACTCAGACTCCCAGTCTACCAACAGGCACATAGATACAGGCAGTCACACCCAGAGACTCAGACATGCATACAGATGCACAAGGCCACAGGGTCACTCCCAGAGACATGGCCATAAAGACAAATTCACAGCAGCCATGCAGACAGAATGAAGAGCTGCTCGTGTCCAGAGGTCCACACAGACACATGCAGAGATGGAGACACCTATAAATTACTGACACACTTAGGCACATGCACACCCACAGATATAGACACGTAGGGGAACACAAGCATGCACATGGCAGTGCAGAGCCCCCCAGTCTCCACAGAGGAGGAGGTCCAGGTCTGAGTATCAGATTAGAGCTACCAGTCTGTTCAAATAGCAGGAACAACACAGAATACGAAGCACTGCCAGTAAAGGTTCTATTCAATTCCAGGTCGTTCCTTGTTGGTCTATGCCTAGTCAGAATGTAGGCACTGGGCATACAGAGCTGTCCTTGAGGATTAACTAGTTTGTTAGTTCACAACTTTTATCATTTCTTTTTCTTTATTTTAATTTTATGTGCATTGGTGTGTATGTATGTCTGTGTGAGGGTGTCAGATCTTGGAGTTAGACAGTTATGAGCTGCCATGTGGGTGCTGGGAATTGAACTTGAGTCCTCAAGGAGAACAGCCAGTTCTCTTAACTACTGAGCCATCATCTCTCTAGTCCCTTTGATCATTTCTTAACTTCTTCATCCACTCGCTGAACATCTAAGAGCATCACTGTTCTGCCCACAAAGAGAGCTATCTGCTATCCACACTATTGTCATACTTGACCCTAGACTGGGATATGGCTATTGTGGCTGTCTTAGATGAGATCAGAAAATGAAGGAATAAAGAATTACTCATATCCACTGTATATGACAGAGACAGGCGCGCGCACACACACACACACACACACAAACACACACACAGGCACACACACAAACACACACAATAGATATATAGATATATATAGAGAGAGTAATTTCACTGAATTTTCACCAAAACTTTACAAAGTTGACTAACAGACTAAGAGACACTTTGAGACACTTCTGTGGTCATTTCAGCCCATGGAGGGCTTGGAACTTGAGTTCTAATGCTGCTTCTCTCAAGTTACTTAAGCTCTAGTGCAGAACACTGAATTTCTTTTCATCTCTGCTTGCTGTGCAACTTTGGACAGGGTCTTGCTGATCCTGTGCACATCAACTTTACTTTTAAGTAGAATGGGATCGTTCGAAGTCAGGATGTCCAGCCTGTGTTCTGATAACCCCATCTTTCCATTTTTTCTTAGCAAAGCTCCTCCCTTTGCTTGCATGTGGCCGGTTCAGCCTCAGATTCCTTCCCTTGCTCCGAGAAGTAGCCCACCCCACCCTTTTGCTTCTATCAACCCCTTCACCTCCAAGTTTTCCCGGTTTCCCAGAGAGCCTGGGGAGTGGTTTGACTCTGAGAAGAGAGGTCTGAGTCCTGAGAGCTAGAGACAGCCTGGCTCCCGCCCAGCCCATCAGCTCTGCCTTCCGTCCCTCCCTGTTTCCACAGCCCGCCCCCTACAATTTCCCTCCTTGCTCAGTCACTCGCTGTCTAGTGATCCATGGGTTTTAAATTATAACTGGGACCCAGGAAACGCGTTCCTAAGTACAATATTCATGGGCTGGGCTGACACTTTTAATTAAGGTGATTTACACTGAATTATCCTTGGAAATAAAGAAACGGTGCATGGCCCGGGAATAAACCACCATCACCGGCCGCCTTTGTAAGTCACACTTCGTTTTAATCTATTTGGGGAATTGTTTATCTAGTTCATTACCCAACCAAACACCGAGGCCGGCCTTAAATAAGGCTTAAGTAGGGGTGGGGGCACTGCCATCTCTACACCCCGCCTCACCTTCAGAGCTACCCAGTCTCCCTTTAGATTTTTTTTCAGCCCATTTCAAGTACTTCCCAGAGGAGGCTGTTTCCCAGCCCAGAGGCCAGCTCTGGTAGAATCTCTCAGCTCAAGTCCCACCAGCCAAGGCTCACTTTCAGCTCCGTGAATGATGCTCCGTGCCCAAGGCTGTTTCTTCTTAATGGGTGGAAACTCCAGTTTAGGGGCCACAGAAGGGTCTCAGGCCCAGCCCTTTCATCCGCCCGGCAATCTTCAGCCCCCATCGATGTCCTTGTCCATCTCTCTGTATGCACATACCTAGTCCTTAGCCCAACACCATCCCAGAGGCATCTCAGCCTCCGCTTATCTGGAGCCCTACCTGTTGCTTCCTCTCTCTGATGGCAGACATTACGTCTGCCACACTCCCAACCATCCAACTCAGAATGGTTTCTCCTAGTAAGGACCCTAGCTAACTCCCTTGGTTTCTCCTTGCTCCGTCCTCTTAATTCCTTCTTCTGTGGCCCCTACTTCCAGCCATTGTCCTAGGGCAGCCTCATCAGTTGTCCCCTGGACCCTTGATTTGCCTCCCTGTTTCTTCCCCTTAGTGCACTCTCCATACTGGTACATAATGTACCATTAACATGTGGGATATCCTCATGCATGGAAGGCCTTCCTGACCCTCTCCTTAGCAGCCAAGTCCTTGTGTCTAAGGACCTTGTGAAGGTTCTAGAGGGGGAAAGACAGGATCAGGTGAGGCGAAGGAGGGTTATGGGTTTAACTTGGAAAAGCCTAGTGTTGAGTGGGTGGGAACTTTGACTGCTTTTCCTGTGGTGAGGGGACTTGGTTGCTCATGGCACCTGGGAATGTTCCTCTCTGGGAGAGTGGTTCTTTCAGGGTGTGTGTGTGTGCCCTGAGCTGTGTGGGAATGAGGTGTGTGTGCATGTATACATGTGTGTCAAGCCAGTGTTGGTGAAAACCAGCCTCCTTGGCTTAGGAACTGGAAAGCCCTTGCTTCTTTTGTGAGCCCCCAGGTGTGTAGAAATAGCATAGAACCTGCTCAGGTTGTTGGGCAGTTCAGGTCAGAAGGCAGAAGAGGTCCATCTAAAAAGTTTCAAAAGTAGAACCACTTGCGAGGTTAGCCTGGCGGCAGCACCCACAAACTCAGGTGGGCTAGGCTGAGGAAGGAACAGAGAGGGCAGAGGAGGCCAAGGCAAGGCAATAGGAGGAAAGGGGGCAGGTTATGAGAAAAGAGAAGGATCCAACTGAGGAAACAAAGAGAGAGGAGCCAAAGGGGACAGGCATAAGGCCGGGAGGAAGCCAGAGAGCTGGAGAGCTGAGGAAGTAGAATTGGCCACAGGTTATGAATGAGGAGGCCCACATTTGGGCTTTTGCCTCCTGAGGGACTCAGTTTCTCAATCTGTAAATCGGTCTATCTGTTTAGGATGCTGATGTTGGGGAGAAAGAAGGTGGGTGGGGTGAATCTCAGGAGCCCCGGTATTTCTGTCATCTTTTCCCAATCTGTTTTGCCCCTCCTCGGGGCTCACCCCATAACCAGCAGGGGGCGGGGACAAGGGCAGCCAGGCCGGGGACCCTCCGCTGCGCTGCCCATCAGCCCGGAGGGAGCTGACACGCTCCTTGGGAATTTATCACGCACCCAATTACAATGTTAATTGGCAAGTTCCAGAAATCAATTAATTCGCAAATTTTTTCCAATTAAAAATCCAGATAAATCACAAGGGCG